>JADLZN010007301.1:0-58480 GCA_018155175.1 Sinocyclocheilus anophthalmus | reverse complement strand
CAAAGCTGGGTGAAGCAAGCATCTCCCGTATGGAACAGGAAGCAGCAGTGCTGAAGCTCCAGGCTGAGGATGCTCAGAGAAACCTGGTGCTTGCTCAACGTCAACTGGACCAGCTAACGTCGGAGACTCAGCACCAGCACAGGACGGCGGATTAAAAGGACCCAGAGCTGCAGGAGGAATTAGAGAGACTCCAAAAAGCCTTAACTGATCTCCGCGTAGACACAGCACGCCGAGAGCAGTGGAAAAAGGACACCAGAGAGGAACTAAGTGAAAAACTTCAGCGAGCCGAGGCTCCCCTGATGACAGCAGAGAATGAACTCAGAGAGAGACATGCTAGGGCCAAGGCCAAGGTCACGACATGCCCCACCTCAAGAGTGCCCGGGCGTAGAAGTCTGCCTTGCCCAACACCGAGGATATTTATAAAAGACAGACACTTGATACGGTTCAAATAGGCTTAAAATATTGCATTAGACTATGCAAAGTGCCGCTTATATGGGAGGGAAATTTCACAACACAAGTAATTCCCTAACGCCGCAGATTTGATCCACTAGTCAAGGGTTCCAGTTCAAGGGGTTGGCATAAGCCCACGCTCAACCACACCTGTGCCCCCTCCTTGAACCCCCAGCAGCAGAAAGGGGCTGGTAGCCTTTTCAAAGGCTGTCTTCCAGTCACGGCGTGTCACCTAAAAATTGGATAAGCTGGCTAGAAACATTCCCTCTTTCACTCCAAACCCTGCAGGGGGCAACGATGTGCACGCCTACTTAAAAGACAGTGACTTTCACTTGCAAACTGTTGCCAAAATTACCACAAGAGACAGACTCTATCTGCACCGAATCACCGCCAGCCGTGAGGTGAGGAACTTTCTAGACCGGCAGCCAGAAACGGACGAAGGGGATTACCAGCAAATGCAGCAAGCTCTGATTAAGGAGTTCTCTGACCCAAAGTCAGAGCAAGGACTGATTACTGCCAAGGCCCTTAAACAGGGCAGACAGGAAACCACAAAGGCTTACTACAACAGGCTCAGACAGTCCTACTTCGGAGCACGAAACGAGCCAGAAATGGAACAGGATTTCAACTTCAAAACACTGTTTCTCCGGAACCTGCACCCAACAATGAGCCACCACTTGGGGGTTCTGGCTTGACCACGGACTATGTCCACCCAACAGCTGCGCGATTTGGCCCACAAGGCCTATGTTAAACACAAGACTGTTTCTGAAAAGACAGGAAAATCCCCCACAATCTATCCTGTCACTAATCAGAGTTCTGAACTTGCTTTAGAGGGCGCCGAGCCAAGCCACACTGACAAACCTGTCAACACAATGTCAAGGTCCTTCCCAACCAGCAGAGAGCAGCATGGCCATGGTGGTTCCCGTCCTAAGCACCAGTATGAGCGCCGCGAGAGATCCTGGGACAGGTCACAACCACCCCTCAACCGAAGGGGTGGAGCCACATGGGAAGCCAAGAGACGGCCCAAGGGGAACCGATACTCACAGACACAAGCACCGAGCTCGGACTGCCAGCAGCAGAACCCCTCTCAACAGGCCCTTGACAAGCCCAAATATAAACCATCCACTGAACAGGACCAGAAAGCTACATCTGAATCAGCAGAGATCATGAGACTTTTAAAGGAACTCCTCCAAGAAAAGCACCATAAGGAAAAGGAAAGGGATGAGTCAGACGAGCTATGACTAAGCATTAGCTCTGACCCCAACACCCACTCAGAGTCCCCTCAAAATGAACTTCCCGACCAGATCACTGCTAATCCACTGTTAACCACAGAACCAGATATCCCATCACCAGGTGATGACATCACTCAACCCTCTCAGCTGACTGCTGAACCACCAGAAGCAGCCAACATCCCGGATGCACCACACCTCCAGAAAGGACCGCAAAGTACCAGAAAGCGCGGTTTTTGTGGTCTGCCTCCCTGACGAGCCACACAAGACCAGCTCTGACTGCTTGCCAGTCATCACACAAGCCCCAGTGCCGAGACTCCTAGGGGACCTAATCGAAAGGGGGGTGGCCAAAAAACTCTACCTGGCCATCACATTAGAAAATGAGTTGAGGCTGGAGGCCCTATTGGACACTGGAGCTGACCTCACTTTATTGTCAAGCCAACTTTTTGACAGACTTCAAAGTGAAGCCAAGAGACAGAATCGAACTCTTAAGTACCAGAAATGTGTGCTGAATGTGCAATCCTACAGCCAAAATGAGGTTCAACTTGAACTGGTAGCTCCAATTCACCTGACCATCGGCCCTATGAACTTTGTGCACCCTGTGTACATTTCTCCATTGGACTCATACCCTCTCCTCATTTGCAAAGACCTGCTAGACCGCTTTGAGCCATTGTTAAGTTTTAAACAACTGAAAATCTGGGCTCAAGTGTGAGAACCTCTGCCTCCTCAGTCACCAAGACCACCCCAGACAGACTGTCAGGTCACAAAGGTCGCGGGAAATCTCGCCGCCAGCCGCGGGAACGTCTCGTCCCAAGAGCAAAGTTCAAGGTCGCTGCTCTGTACTTTCCAGTTAGCCAAAGACTCTGACACATACGGACCCCACGTTAAGGGGGCTTACAACGGATGATGCTCACACCCCCCACCCCAACAGACCCCTACTAGCACTGTGGGCAGACAATTCAGCCATCAGCCTCTCACAGTTCAATGCTCTCAAACAGCACACAACGAACATTCCTTTTGCTAACAAGCGCACACGATTCCCCTTGAATCCCTGCCCATCAGCTATGGTGACTGCCAAGGGCACCTGTGCCTTGAACTTGAGGTGGAATGACAGGTGTCTAACCCATTACTTCCTGGTCCTTACAGACGCACCGCATGATGTCTACATCGGAGCGGACATTCTGATTCGCCTCAGGGCTCACGTGGACATGATCAATGAAGTGATATGGGCTCCAATGACCTCACAGTCACCCACAGTTCCTGTCAACCATGAGAACCTCCTGTCAGGCCAAACCATCCCTGAGGCCTGCATGCTAATCAATGAAAAAGAGACTGTAGTACCAGCTTACACCAAAGGGGTCGCTGTTCAACTCAACCTGCGAAGCGGCCAAACTCTCAGTCACACCCTAGGCTTCTTCCAACCTTCACCCGAATGTGGGGAACTGGGCCTCACTTTGGAAGCCACACCCCTCGTTGAAGTGACATCTCGGGCAACCTACATCTTGTTCAATAACTGCATGGCAACGGATGTCAGAGTGCCTAAGGCGTACCGTCTGGGTTGGCTAGTGAGCTATGACTTTCATGACTTTGAACTAATTCTACCAATTATTGGACCCATCTCAGATCCAATGATTCCAGAAGAAAGCTCAGGCCACACAGTGTTAACAGCACCCTTCAAGATCATCACCATAACCTCAGTCATGCCAGTAGTCAGGNCTTCAAGATCATCACCATAACCTAAGTCATGCCAGTGGTCAAGGAGCAGGTGTGTAGAACAGAACTAACAGAAGACCAACACTTTGCCGTGTACACGGTCTCTAACCACTCCACCTGCATAAATGACAGCGTGACTGTACCTCTGACCGCCCACGGCACAGAGGAATTAACGACAGCAGAGCCATACCCAGGTTTTGAGACACAAGTCCAGCAAATTCTGAAATATGCTGATGCCATACAGGAGGATGCAGACCGCCACAAACTCTGTCAAGTCCTGTACAAATACAAGGAATCATTTGCCAAGGACTCTTTAGATTGTGGCCTCACTAACCTCCATGTTGTGCGTGTCCCAACGCACCCAAAAGCTCCACCCACTTTTGTCAAGCAATACAAGACCCCCTGAATCGTACGAACCCGTACAGGAGATCATCAACTCTATGCTTGAGAAGGGTGTCATTCGTCCGTGTAACAGCACCTACTCTGCCCCCATCTGGCCTGTCATCAAATCAAACGGCAAGTGGCGGCCGACCATCGACTATAGGAAACTGAATCAACAGGTGCCATTGTCGCGATGGCCGATGACCCAGCTGGAACAGGAGATACCAAGAATCAGAGGAGCCACAATCTTCTCCACTCTTGATGTGGCCTCAGGATTTTGGACTATACCAGTGCATCCAGATGACCAACACAAGCTGGCTTTCACCTTTAGCAATCGGCAGTACACCTTCACCAGGTGCCCATTCGGCTATGCCAACTCACCAGCCGAATTTAACATCTTCCTCAACAAAGCATGCCCGGATGCCAGGGTAAGAGGGAACTTAATCTATGTTGACGACCTTCTGATGAAACACACGACGGTGACCGATCACCTGAAAGAAATTGACCACGTCCTGCACCAACTGACCACCGCCGGTGCCAAGATTGCCCTCCACAAAGGACAATGGTGCAAAACCAAGGTCAACTACGTGGGCCTACTCATCGGACCACGAGGTATTGAGCCACAAACCAGCCGCATCCAGGCCATTCAGAACATTAAACCACCTGCCAATGTCTCGGAACTCCGAAGTTTTCTAGGCGTGTGCAACTATTCAAGGCAGTTCATTGAGAACTATTCAGACATTGCACGCCCTCTCACTGCCCTTCTGAAAAAGGACTGCCCCTTCGCCTGGACAGACGAACAGCAAAATGCCATGAATGAGCTGAAACAACATCTGTGCATTGCTCCATGTCTGGCTTACCCAGATCCACAGAAGGAGTTCTACTTGGACGCTGGATTTTCCAGCCACTGCCTCAGCGCTGGTATATACCAACGGCATGACCAGGACAAAAGGGTGGTCGCATATGCCAGCAAGACTCTTCTTCCCCCAGAGTGCAAATACTCAGACTGTGAGAAAGCCCTGCTCTGTACTGTATGGGCCATCCAGAGATTCTCCAACTACATCGGAGCACAGAAAGTGATCATAGAGACTTGTCACCAGCCTGTCACTTTCCTCAACAGCCAGCGCATCCGCTGCGGTGTGGTCACAAACGCACGCATAGCCACATGGATAATGGCCCTCCAGGGGCGCAACGTAGAAGCACAATATGCTCAAAATCACAAGTCAGCGCTGGGAAACGGCCTGGCAGCCTGCCAAAGCTGCTCCGATGACACACCGACTGAGAGCGTAGAAGCAGAAAGGCCCCAACCACCGCCACCTACCTGCCACAGGTATTTTGACGAAAATGTCTGCCAAGGCATGCCCACAGCCTACGTCGATGGATGTTCCTACAACCACGAGGGCATCCTAAAGGCAGGTGCTGGTGTTCTCTGGCTAAATGATCGACCCTGCCCACCACAACACTTCAAGCTGGGTCCACAATCGTCACAATATGCTGAGATAGCAGCTATTCTCATAACCCTGCAGATAGCATCAACCTGTAACATCAGAGAACTGCTCATCTGCACAGACTCCAACTATGCCAGACTTGACATGACATCTTCCAGGCTGGAAGCAAAATAGTTTCAAGACAGCAAACAACAAACCAGTTAAACACCAACACCTGTTCCAGGCATGCGACGACATCACATGTGAACATGATATGATCGTCTATTGGAAGAAAGTGAAAGGACACTCAAAGCAACCTGGTCCAGACAAGGACCTCAACGACCAAACGGATGCCCTAGCCAAAGCAGGTGCACTACATGGCGAGTTATGGTCTCCACCAACCCACCAACCCACCCTTAACGTGGCAGCCATAACCCGCAGCAAACACACTCAACCCACCACAATGCCCACCTCACAGCCGCTTATGCTGGCTCCTCAAATCTCCACTAACGACATTGCCGACAGGCAAGCTTCTGACTCCGCCATCAAAAATATCCTTCACCACCTCTCTGACCCCTCCAACAACCCTATCACACCAGATGAACTTGCTGCTGCCCCAAGCCTCAAACGGCTATACCACATAGCACACATGCTGCGTGTGATAAACAACATCCTGTTTTATGCCCCTGATGACCTCACTGCACCAAGGCTTGTGGTGCCACACTGCCTAAGGGGGGTGATGCTGATGTATGCTCACGACGCACCATGTGCGGGACACCACGGCACAAGAGCCACTTATGAGACACTCAAACAAGTGGCATACTGGCCCGGCATGCAGCAAGATGTGGCAGAGTACGTGAAAGGATGCCTTGTCTGCTGCCAATTCCAACCGTCTAACCCAAATCACAGAGCCCCACTGCAGCGCAGAGGAGTCACGTTTCCGTGGTCAGACCTTCAAATTGACTGGGTCGGACCCTTACCCAGGTCAACAAGAGGCAACAAGTATTTCCTCACAGTCGTGTGCCAATTCACAAAGTGGGTAGAATGCCTCCCAGCACCCAATGACACTGCTCAAACTACAGCATATCTCCTGTTGAATCACATTTTCTCCAGGTTCGGGCTGCCGCTGAGAGTCAACTCAGACAGAGGCACCCATTTCACAGCTGAGATCATGCAGCAGATTTGGAAACTCCTGGGAGTACAAGCACAACTGCACATCAGTCACCATCCAATTTCTTCGGGCCAAGTGGAACGGACGAATAGGACGGTGGTCAGCATGCTACGAAAATATGTGTCTGCTAACCAAAAGGACTGGGATGTGAAACTGCCCCTGGTGCTCATGGCTATCAGAGCAACTCCACAAGAATCAACAGGTGTGCCTCCTTTTGAACTAATGACAGGCCGGCAAATGACATTGCCCTTGCACCTGCTGTACCAGCCAGGAGACTCCAACCTCGTCACCGCCTACACCACTCATCAATACCTTGATGAACTACACCGGCATTTGAGAACTACATTTGCTTTTGCCCAACAACAACTCCAAAAGAGCGCAGAAGGCCAGAAAGCATATTACGACCGGAAGGCGTCACACAAAGAACTGGATGTGGGCGACAGGGTCTGGTACTACAGCTACGCACAGCCTCCTCAGATAACCTCTCATCGGCTATCAAAGAAGTTTCTGCCACACTGGACAGGACCGCATGAGATTGTGGACAAACTCTCCCCTGTCGCATATCGGATCAAGCTGAGTCGAGGACAGAAAGAACCAGTTTTCAAATGGGTCCATCGTAACCAGATCAAGAGACATGTGGCTGCTGGCAGGGAAGGGCAGGGGGAGGCTAGTGCCAACTAGGCCTTGCTATAGTCCTCAAACAAAGACTGTCTTGAACACACAAGAACTTCCCTCACTGATCCACTGCCTTTCTCCCTTTTCTTTGAACCAGGATGCTGCTGTGGCTCTCCATCCTCTGCCTCCAGCTAAACAGGGACGCCGACAAATGATATCACATCACCAGGTCCAGCATCAGGCATTGCACTGAGGGACCAACCTGGAATTCTTATGACCAACTGTAGGACTCACAACCAGAAGGTGTACGTCCGACTCGACCCCACGAAATGTCTACCGGACACATTATCCCCGGGCAGCTGCACACTACAGTTGGGCAGGTGCCCAATGGACTGAGAATACCCTCGCTCACGCAGAAGCTGATATCAAACACATGCTCTCTCAGTTGCAGAAAATGACTCTCACTCAAGCAGAGCTAAGCGGACATAACATGCGTGACAAACGATTCCTAGGGGCCTCGGAGCTGCTGCTGCTGTTGGAACCCTGTTCAACCAGGGAGTGACCAGTGTCAACTCCGTGAGCATATCTACCCTGAGGCAACATGTAAGGGAGATCCAGACAGAGATGCCCCAGCTGAGAGAACAACTCACACTACAGGGCCAACCCTTACAGACTATAGGCAAATCATTGAAGGGTACCCTGGTGGTTCTGAACACCCACAGTGTCCTGCTGAACCAAACTGTGAAATCCGTGAAACAGTTATTCTCAGTTATACAGAATGATGTTGCCCAAACTCAGCTGGTCACCGCACTGATGTCTGACATGCTCCGTGAGGTGAGCTCCTCCATTGACAGCCTAGCCATGGGTAGAATTCCTCCGTATTTGGTGCCCCTGAGCCTAGTACAAACAGCGTTATCCTCTGTAACTACCCGTCCAGCTGACCCTCTTCAAGCCCACCTTGCCTACTCCCTGGGAGGGTCCATCCTGCTACATGTTGACCCCGAGCAGAGCGAGATGGCGATCCTTCTGAATCTACCCATCATTGAATCCGACAACATTGACAGACTCAAAGACATTGTCAATGTTGGATTTTGGCAGGGAAACACTCACATCAGAATACACACACCAGATATGGTAGCCTACCACGACGATAACCCACAGTTATACTTGGCCCCAAACCTGCGCATGTGTACCCTGACCAAAGACATTCATTATCTCTGCCCCAGCAAGCCCTTCCTTCGAGACAACACTGAAGGAATCTGCGGGTTACAACCCATGCAAAGAGAGACACTCTGCCCCCGCTGAGGCCAAGTCTCGCTCACAAGTCACAGAAACACAAGCAGAGATTGTGGCAAATCAGTGGCTCATCAACACGCCCACCCGTACCGCCACACTGACCTATGACCAACACGACACCGCCACCCGTGTCAGCCTGCCCAAACAGAGTTATGTGGATTCAAGTGCCCAAAGGTGCCATCCTCCACCTCGGTGACCTGGCGCTGTACCACCTTCCAAGTGAAGAGTACCAATCCGAGGTAGAAATGCCAGCCTTCTTCAGGGACCACAATCTCACCCTGGAACCTGAATTGGAACTGAGCATTGAGAAAGGGGGGACCCAGATGATTGACATCACCCCAATCAACACAGCCCTCCAAGCACCATCTCGGCTGCCTGTCCAGACAAACTTTCCCATTGCCCGATCCTGGACCTCTGCCGACACGGCACTCTGCCTTGCCACAGCAATCGGGTACACACTAACACTCGGTCTTGCTTTTGTCCTATTTAACAAAGTCAACGGGGTGCAAAGGTCCATGAACAGGTGCACAGCTGCCCTTCCTCGAACCTTCAAACAGAGCCACCGGAAGAGAGGGACCCCGGCAGAGACAATGCTGAACCTGACCAAGGTTAACACCCACGCTGAGGATCCAAAGGCTGAGGAAAATCAGAATCCACCTGCCATCTGGCCTTCCTGATCCACCTGCCATCTGACAATCCTGATCCACCGGCCATCTGTCAATCCTGATTCACCTGCCTATAGCGATTATGATCCACCTGTACCCGATCATCATGATCCCTGCTGTCGCCATCATGAAACTGTTTGTATGACGAAGGGTACAAGGTGAATTCAGGTCAGCCAAAAAAAGGGGGTGGGCGTAGCGTCTGCGTAGGATCATGCATGATCTTTGGGGTGTTTATGGCTTAAGAGACCTTTTTAGCCTTTTGACATTTGCATATATATTACAGTTCTGGTCAGAGATGTTACGTTGTATAGGGGTTGTAAATTGCCAAATGTTTCTTCGCCGTCAAAAAGATTAGAACCAGCCCCCACGAGAATCCTGGAATCTGAGTTCAAAAACATTCCACAAAGAGCCTGTAAATGGCCAAACGAACACACACACACAAACTAACACACACACACACAAAAAGACATATTTCTTTATTTTAGATTATAATTAATCAGTTATAATTGTATCTGTTATATGCATGTGGTGTGTACATTCCCTTTGTTAGAATAGATGAGTTACCACTCGTTATTTGTATTAGTTAAAGCCATAAAACACTTATATTCAAGTGTATGTGTGTATCTTTGGTTTAATCTATACCAGATTATTGTTTCTTGGTATCAATGTCACACGTTCTTCATTTCTCGGACAATGACGTACTGTATGTGATTGTGAAACGCATCATATGACTCGCCGATATTTTGGGTTAAAACTACGGATATACCAGACCGGCCATAAAGCATGCAAATGAACCATAAACAAAAGACAAAGAAAGTTTCTCCCGCTCAAAAATCCATGCCTCTCATTGGCCAGTACACACAGAATAGGAACTCTCAAAAAACGATTAGCCCAAAATAACTTTTGCTCAGAAAACTTCTTCTTCGTTTGAGACAACACCTTTCAGGACTCTCAAGACCTTCCTCCTGAGTTTTATTTTCCGGCAGTTTTTATCTTCAGGTAACGTTAGTCGCTGTGGACTTTTCCTTCTTCAGAAGAACAAGAAGTAAAAACTTCCAGCTGACTCCACACAAACTCATCAAAAGACCTCCGTTATCTACAGCATCCGGACTCTTCTTCAGCAATCGAAAACCAATGCAAGTAACCGCTTGAAATTATTCAGATGCGTGTTTAAATCTCAGTCCATTTTAAGGCGATTATTGGATTCTTTGATGATTTTTCAGAGGTTGTGGTTAAGTGATGTGAAATACTGCCTTTATTTTACTTTCCTCTCTCTTTTCCTTACCTTGTTTCATTCTGTATATATATATGTTTTAGTTAGTTATATGTCATTTATTAAATCCCTTATATTCACAACGAATTGTCTCTGTTTACTGCTCACAGTTCCAAGTCAATGAATGTTTGAACCTTTGCTACAGTTGGCTAAGAATTACTGCTAGCACTGTACAAAGAAGGACAGTTTATTGTTCCTTGGCCAGAAAATAAATATTCCTTGAAATGATAAATGATTATATTGTCTGCTCGATGGACGAACAGATCAAATAATTGTAATATCGATTCTGCTACAGTTAATTCTAAGATATAATCTAAATATTTATTATGAATCACAACCAGTTATGATTCGTCATAAATATTCCCCTTTTTAGAGCTAATAAATAATAATAAACGTTACAGTAGCAACCACAAATGTCAACAAAATATATTTTATGTATGCAATTTTATGTACTTATATATATACACACACACAAATTAAATATATGTCTGTCTTACATTTATCAACATGTATTGACAGGTTTTAGGATGGATATACATTTACATGACATTGTTCAAACAAAGTATCTCCACATACCATAACATATGTGGTTAGATATTGATGTTATATATGAAATTGTTCAGTTTTCTAATAGTTCATATATGATAAGATATTTTCATATGAAGCAAAACATGTTTTGCCATCTGTATATCACCTTGGAGTATGGGTCATAACTTTATTAGGACATCTGGTCACCATAGTCCCCACATATTTTGTATAAACTGAAATGTTAATAGATTGTGTTAATAGATTCTCTTTCTTTTGTGTTTAGTGGCTGTATGAGAGGTCTGGAGGCTTTGTGAAAGCTACGGCAGTCATCTGTCATCTGAAGGTGTCTCATTCGTCAATCTATTGACCGTCGCTCTCTGGGTGGGCCAGATGTTAGTGCAGGGCACTACAGGCTTGTCACATACAGGTTGAGGTTCCACAAGGGAGCAATATTAGTCTTTGGTTTGTCCATTATTCTGTTATTAAACAACTTGGGTACTTGACTATGATCGGTCAATTGCATCCTTGTACAGGCAGAAATTTTTTTTGTATCATGACTCCTAAACTGTATTAATGAGCACTGTCCCCAGGAAATCAATCACCTGTACTTAGCTTTAATGAAAATAATATCAACTCTAATTAATTTTTCATGTCTATTTAATTATTTATTCACTAAGCAATCATGTAATAAATTGGGTATGTATGCTTAAAGGATGAAAACATTTTTTTTAATGGCTGACTGGCTGTTAGATATAATTTAGCATATAATAATGCTCTGTCAGAACATTGAGTTTTTCTCTGATAAGATGTAACATTTGTTTTTTTTACAGAGCCTCTAAGGGTTGTGTGATGGTGGTAAAAAAGAGAGAGAGAGATGGGAGAAAAACATATTTCAATGCTTTTGTGTTCACTTGCAAACGTTTGCGTTTTCCCGAGCAACTTTGCGTTCACTCACAAAACTTTTGAGGTGGGAGAAAACTATATTCCAGTGCTTTTGAGAATGAATACAAAAGCATTTAAATATAATGACTATTAATGACCACTGTGCTGGGAAAATAATTTGCTAAATTGCTTTAATGAAAATAGTAACAACTCTAATTTATTTTTCATATATATTTATTCAGTAAGCTATCATGTAATAAATTGGATCTATACTTTAAGGATGCAAACATAATTTTGGAATCAAGCATAGATTCTGTAGACTGTGGACTCATAAATTTTTCATACATTAAAAAAAAATCATACATATATTAGCAGGAAAACTTTTTGTAATTATGTCCAAGGCCAGTACAGATCAGAGTAGAAATAAACACGTTGATTAATGTGTATGAATGCTTAGTTCCCATTGACAGGTCATAACAAGGTTTACAAAGGCAGAGAGAGAAAGTTTCTCAGATGTTGATTTTGATTATGTCTTAGGAGCGCAACAGACCCTGTTGGGCAGGAAGTTATCTGGGCACTGGGAGCTGGTTGCAGAGATATCATCTCACTACAGGTGGCACCTTTACATCCATGGTAAGAGTGAAAATACACTTATTTGTTTCAAAGACAATTGTAGATTTTTGTTAAGGTGGTTCTTAAACATGGTTTGATAGCTTAAATATTATGTCAGTTTAAAATGCAACATCTTCTGTCTTTTTTGAGCATTTGTCTTTGATATTAGAAAAAAATATTTTTTAAAGTTTAATGTAAATAATTGAAAATGTGAATTGTCATTCTGCAGTCAGCAGCCAGCACGCTTCAGTAACAGGTGCCTGCAGACCATTGGCAGATGCTGGCCACACCTGCGAGCTCTGGGTGTGGGCGGAGCTGGCTGTGGCATACAGGGATTGGCTTCTTTGGGTGAGTGAGAGTAAACTAGTGTTTACCATTATTTCTTAATGTGCTTGTATGTGTATACAGTGGGTACGGAAAGTATTCAGACCCCCTTAAATTTTTCACTCTTTGTTATATTGCAGCCATTTGCTAAAATCATTTAAGTAATTTTTTCTCAATGGAACAAACAGCACCCCATATTGACAGAAAAAACAGAATTGTTGACATTTTTGAAGATTTATTAAAAAAGAAAAACTGAAATATCACATGGTCCTAAGTATTCAGACCCTTTGCTCAGTATTTAGTAGAAGCACCCTTTTGATCTAATACAGCCATGAGTCTTTTTGGGAAATATGCAACAAGTTTTTCACACCTGGATTTGGGGATCCTCTGCCATTCCTCCTTGCAGATCCTCTCCAGTTCTGTCAGGTTGTTGTGAAGCCACTCCTTCGTTATTTTAGCTGTGTGCTTAGGGTCATTGTCTTGTTGGAAAGTAAACCTCCGGCCCAGTCTGAGGTCCTGAGCACTATGGAGAAGGTTTTCATCCAGGATATCACTGTACTTGGCCGCATTCATCTTTCCCTCGATTGCAACCAGAGTCCTGTCCCTGCAGCGGAAAACCACCCACACGATGATGCTGCCACCACATGACTCAGGTTGGGACGGTATTGGACAGGTGAGGAGCAGTGCCTGGTTTTCTCCACACAAACCCCTTAGAATTAAGGCCAAAAAGTTATATCTTGGTCTCATCAGACCAGCGAATCTTATTTCTCACCATCTTGGAGTACTTCAGGTGTTTTTTAGCAAACTCCATGCGGGCTTTCTTGTGTCTTGCACTGAGGAGAGGCTTCAGTCGGGCCACTCTGCCATAAAGCCCGGACTGGTGGAGGGCTGCAGTGATGGTGATTTCTACAACTTTCTCCCATCTCCCGACTGCATCTATGGAGCTCAGCCACAGTGATCTTTGGGTTCGTCTTTACCTCTCTCACCAAGGCTCTTATCCCCCGATAGCTCAGTTTGGCCGGAAAGCCAGCTCTAGGAAGGGTTCTGGTCATCCCCAACGTCTTCCAGTTAAGGATTATGTAGGCCACTGTGCTCTTAGGAATCTTAAGTGCAGCAGAATTTTTTTTTTTAACCTTGGCCAGATCTGTGCCTTGCACAATTCTGTCTCTGAGCTCTTCAGACAGTTCCTTTAACCTCATGATTCTCAATTGCTCTGACATGCACTGTGAGCTGTAAAATCTTATATAGACAGGTGTGTGGCTTTCCTAATCAAGTCCAATCAGTATAATCAAACACAGCTGGAATCAAATGAAGGTGTAGAACCATCTAAAGGATGATCAGAAGAAATGGACAGCACCTGAGTTAAATATATGAGTTTCACAGCAAAGTGTCTGAATACTTAGGACCATGGGATATTTCAGTTTTTCTTTTTTAATAAATCTGCAAAAATGTCAACAATTCTGTGTTTTTCTGTCAATATGGGGTGCTGTGTGTACATTAATGAGGAAAAAAAATTAACTTAAATGATTTTAGCAAATGGCTGCAATATAATAAAGAGTGAAAAATGTAAGGGGGTCTGAATACTTTCCGTACCCACTGTATATATATATACATACACGCATGTAAGATTATATAAGTAAGTGACTGAAGAATTTCAAACAAATGTTTCATCATTCATAATAAGAAGAAATGTTTCTTGAGCACTAAATCAGCATTTTAGAATGGTTTCTGAAGGATCATGTGACACTGAAGACTGGAGTAATTCAGCTTTGCCACCACAGGAAGAAATTCGATTTTTAAATGTATTTAAAATAGGAAACTGTTTTAAATTGTATTAATATTACTGTATTTACTGTGTTTTTTCTTTAACAAAAACATTACCTATGCTTTGGATATTGACACCCCTTCTGCACTGATTTATCACCTGCATCCCTAAAAAACAATTGTTTATTTATTATTACACTAGCCAAGTAGCTGTTCTCAGATAAGCATTGCAAGGCAACATAACTCATTACCTACTGTATGTAGAGAGTACATTGTTATTCCCATTGCAAACTAGGACAAAGAGACACTGGAAATGACACTTTTAACATGCTGCTGTGAGTAAACCGGAGGCACATGTTTATGGTATGCAATTTTACTATAAATAGATTTTTTTTTTTTAAAGGAAGAGGAGCCATTTTCTACTCTGCTTGAGTACCTTCCTCGTGTTGATATAATGGTTTTGACCTTTCTGAATCCCAAGACTGCGGTTAGCTATGTAAAAAAAAAAATCTGAGCCGTACATAGACCACTTAAGAAAACTTAATCAGGAAGATAAACAAAATTGTTTTTCTCAAACCTTTCAGCTATTTTCTTCCACTTCACTTCCAGTTACTGTCCTCAGTGTCTCACTTTTCAGAAGGACTACAGCTGTGTATTAGTTGAGTTGCTCTCTTCCTGTGCTCACCTAAAAACAGTGCACATGTAGTATAACCTACTTTCATGTTTTCATAGTGCTTTTTGGAGCCATTTATTTTGTATTCATTTTTGAGTGAAGCATTCCTTTTAACATTGTCTCTAATGCAGCTGACTACCACTGTGCCAATAGACTTTCTTTGATGCCTTTTATCTCCACAAAGACGGTAATCGCCCTGTTTGTGTGTATATATCTTCAGCAAGGAACTGCATGAGGCTGCAGGTGCTAGAGTTGGACCACGTCAGTGAGATCAATCAGGAAGTGGCTGCTGAGATGTGCCGAGAGGGACTGAAGGGTCTGGAGATGCTGGTGCTCACCTCCACTCCTGTTACTCCTAAAGCCCTGCTTCACTTTAATAGTGAGTCCACACAAATTGATTCAGATTCGTATTCATTATTATGGTTTGGTATTTGAACAGTAACAGTGAACAGTAATTCTATTTGTGCATCTAAACTAAGCATCAACCAGTGGAAGCCTGGTGATGTTAAAGGCAGAGATGTTGAATAATGCTTTATTAAAATAAATTACTCCATTAAATAATTTTATTAAATATTTAATTCTTAAAAATACATGATTTAATTTCTAATAATTAAATAGCTTTAATTCTTAATGAAAAATTTGATATAAGTAATGTAAGTCAGTATAATTATAATTATATTTATATTTTTTATAATTAATTTATAATATTTTTTTTATAATAGTTTTTTAATAATTAGCATTTAATGAATTGCAAGAGACTAAGGAATTTAGAAAATACTCCTGTATTTGCAGTTAATTTCAAAAAGATCATTAAATTAGTTGTTGGAAAATGTTCAGATTAAACATTTGATTTGGTTATATCTTTAGATTTAGAGCTATGAATGTCAAGAAATACGCCCGCATTTCTTGCAAAATGACTCTCTGCCCTCACTCTCTTACTCATTCCCAGCTCCACTCTTTTCACAGGTGCGTGTCGTAACCTGAAGTCTATAGTAGTCCAGATCGGTATAGAAGATTACTTTGAAGACCCTAACAGTCCCGAGGCCAGAAAACTCTTTGACGAAATGGTGAACAAGCTGCAGGTATAGAATCATTGCTATAGATAGGTTTTTGAGACATCTGAGACCGTCATAAAATTTGACCCATCCATATCCGTTTATCCACTGCCAGACTAAAATTACTAGCAAAAGCTGTTCTGTAGTAATTTAGTCTTAGGCCATGGGGTTTCCGGTGTCTGAGACCGCATTAAAGATGAGTAAGTGAAAGCAGAAGAACCTCTCACAGCTGCCGTTTTGAGGAACCATGAGTCAAATGCAAGTGATTCATCTCGTCCATTTGCTTTCTTTGAGGACGCAGGAAGCTGCCTCTTCTCTGTTCTGACTCTAGATAAACTGGGAGAGGAAGTGGAAGTGGGGTTACACCCACCCACGTGAAAACTCAAGCTAAAGTGACTTGCAGAATGTCTTACACAAGCTGTGCTGAAATGGGCTGCTGTAGATGACAGAGTGCATTGCTCATCATATATCATTTTCATAAGAGGCTCAAAAATATTTTGTACTTGTTCAGAAACTGCCCACGGTTTATTTCCACCATCAACACGGAAGCAAATATATAGTGTCCAGATCTATATCATCTCGGTGATTTGGCTCCTCTATGTGGTCCTGCGAATGAAAGTTCTTTCATTTTGTAAAAAGCCAAATGAAAATACCCTTTAATCACATCACAGGATCAGTTGAACCGTCAAAACACAAGCGGAGATTATGATTATCCAGAGATGAAGTTCCAAATTATGTAACTATAATGCTTTATTGCCAGACATTTTTCCCTTTTTTCAAAGTTTTTTTTAAATCCAGAGATACTTACAGATAAATAAAAAAAACGAAAAGTGACATAAAAGTCGATTACAATAGTCAATAGAATAAAAAAATAGATACATTTTCCAGGCATTTTTGTCACCAGAAATTTGAATGTCTTTTAAATTCTAATTCAGAACCTGGAGCAGAACTGGATTTGAATTGATGTAGCAACAGAATGCAGAATTGTGATTTGAATTAGAATTTTAAGGTACACTATGGAACATCGGTCTCTCTATTGCCAACTATGGTTGAAAAATAAAATCGCAATTTACTTTGGCAGTGTTCAGTGTTATTTTAGTATTATTTACGTACCTTTATATTATTTTGTTAATATTTTAAATCAGTCTTTATTTTTATATTTTCTACATTTTAATTTTACTTTAAATTTTAGTAATTAAAAAAACTTAGATTGAGAGAATAATTTTGTTATGTGGATTTGTCATTTTTATTAATTTTTAAAAATATACATTTTTATTTCAGTTTTAGTTTTAGAAATTTTAGTACTTAAACTTAAAAAAAAAAAAAAAAAAAACACTTAAATGAAAATTAGAAATCTAATCAACTAACCAGTAAAAAAGTTCAACTAACCAATAAAAAAAGTTAAGTTTAGCATTTAATGTTTATATTTATTTCAGCATTATTTTAATTCAGTAACAATAACAACACTTGTGTTGTTTTTTTTATGTTAGTTGTGCTTCACCAGAGCAAAGAAATGATGTAAACCTGAAATGGCCTACCAAATCAGACCTGACCTGACTGTTGTACTTGCTCAAAAAAGGAATTTTGTTCAACTTTGAACAACATGTACTCAACATAACACTGTACATACAATATACATACTGTATTTCCAAAAATATAACACCGGTTCTTTCATATCCTTTCTGTCTTCTCCTCTCAGGCACTCAAAAAAAGACCTGGTTTCTCCAAAATCCTCCATGTGAAGGCTGATTGCTTGTGCTAACTCTGCTGTGTTGAGGCCAGAGCCACATACAGGTTCACCGTATATATTTCAACCTGATCGAGTCATTCTCTCCTCAAATAAACGAGGAAGAATCAAACACTTCCGCTTCAGTTTGAACTCTAAACAACAGTCTACCACACCAAGACGGCAGAACCTGTTAGCTTTGACATGACGCAACCAAATAGAGGAGTCTGTAAAGATAATATGCAACAAACTCTACGAGAAGGCATAATTACTTGCCATGGCTGCCGTTCCAACAGTCATCCAATTACAGACTAAGGATTTTTCTCCTACTTGCCAAACGCGCTAAACTTTTAATAAGATCTCAGAGAACATGACGTCTCTCTTCAGAGCACAGAGCTGCAGGAGGGAGCTGTCTCATATTCGAGATTGATCAATGTGAAATCCTAACAGCACAAATTTAAAATCCACATGGGTAAGTTAGTAATGTGGGAGTGTGTGTTTGTGTGATCAGCTCGATTGCTTCCCCGATGTTCAGCAAAGAGACGCATTCGTTCATTAGTCGTCACTTAAGAGCGTTACTCTTCGAACTGGATGTGTCAGCCAGCCATATTACTAGGACAAATATCAACATAACAAAATCACCAGCGTCAGACATGGCTTACAGAGACCTACACTTAGGGGAAGCCATGTCTCAACAGAAATTACTATTACTTGCAGCTATCTTGTGTCCTTAAGCGCAAGTTCAAACCGAAAGAAGACGCCAATAAACGCAAGCTGTTTGTGTTCGTGTCAGACCCTCCAGTCCTTTAGCCGTATTCCCATGACCAGGGTCACTCTGGCAAGAGATTGTTTCTCATCATTGGATCTGTTGTTCCAGACAGATTTGCAATGCCTTCTCCATAATGTGCCATCCATTGCTCCAACATTTTGTTTTCAAGGTTGAATTTTGGTCATACCCAATGTGCCATTAGTCTTAAAAGTATTAAGTCATACCCTACAAGGTGTGCACTTATCTAAAGGGAATTTAAGGGTGATTAGTGAGGGATAGAGACAAGCTCATGGTGCTGTCAATCCAATGTACACCTACACTTTCACCTCAGATGTCAGCGTCTCCATCTCTTCCATCAGTTATTGTTCTAACTTCTATAGAACTCGGACTGGTGCCGCTCACTAGATCAGTTCTCCATCTGCTCTGTTGATTTCAGATGGTGTTTTCCATGTTCTAAAGGTAGACGCCACTGAATGCACAATCGAATAGAAGGGATAAAAACAAATATATAGAGTTGTTATATTAGGTTCTTAACAGAATCTACAAGAACTTCACTTCTGAAATGTGTGGGTTAGGTTTTGGCTTTGGTTCCTTGGATAGAACTTTACTTGCTGGAACTGGGAAATACGTTAACAATAGCCATATTAGGCCATGTTAGACTACAAAATGAAAAATGATTCCGCACAGCTGAGATTGAATTCAGTATAGCCTCATTTTGTCAAGGCCAGCATTGTGAAAATAACTTTTTCTTTTGTTTTCAAATGGAAAAAGGTTATTTATGGTATATTTTTTGTGCATTTTTGAGTTGATAGTATAACATGTCAGGTTTTGCTTTCAGTTGGAATATTACTCCATTGTTAGGATTAAGTTTACACTAAAAAAATTGAACGTTAAAGCACTTAAATGTGTTTCAGCTGGAAGTCGGTCATACAAAGAAACTAGAATATGCCATTCTCATCAAGTTTCTTTAAAATAATAATAATAATAATAAAATAAAAACATGCTAATGCAATAATACTGATGCAAGTACTGGTCTCGACCGCTCTCGGTGCTGTACCACTTACCCATCAGGCATTGCTGCTCCCGTTGGCCAGTCTCTGAGCTGAAATCACACAGTCCAAACGCTCTACTCTAAGTGCTTTAGTCAAGGCAAGCACTTCTACAGTGCAATGTTCTACTTCCTGTCTTAAAAGACATTATGGGGCTTGGATTAGGATGAGAGGAGTATTCACACGATCTGCACAAAGTTTGTTTTAGGATGACTGTTCAAAATGAGACAATGTGGACCAGAATGGAAACTGCAAAACCATCTTCAAGAAAGAAATTTCAGAGGTGGGATAGGGTAACCTACTCTACCCACAATGCCACACAATGACTTTTCGAGTGAGTTGGCACTCGACTTCTGAAGACTTATATATAAAAAAAAAACTGTATGTATATGTTGTTTCTATAGGAAGGAATTACAAACAGTGTAACTATTTCAAATGGAACCTAAAGGAAGAGAGCAGCGTTTAACGGATATTTAAAAAACAAAAAACAAATGGTTTCCCGTGTGGTGGCTGTACTGACCAGATGACTTTCAGAGTTCAAAGATATTGAATTTGCAGTATGCTGTGTATGATAGATGCTTTATATTGAATGTGTATCAGAGTCCTATAGAGATGGAAATAATTTAAAAACAGAGTACAATTTATTTCAACTATTTATTTCTATAAAAAGAGATGTCTATGATGATGGCATGTTTGTGCTAAAGCATTATATATATCATGTTGCCTTTTCAACTGTTCTGCTGTAGATGTTATTAGATTATTAGATCCGAGTGCTCTGGATTACTGCTTGCTGCCTTTCATTTTTAGACTGAGCAACCGTTGCACCATTATGATGATAAAAATGAACTACTAATGTTTATAGTATTAAGCCGTTGGTGTTCTATTTTGTTTAATGTCGAGCCTTTTTAAAGAATCTGACATATGTAATGCACTTTTTTTTAAATCGGAGCACTTCCAGTGCTCTGTGATGGTTGGTTTCGTATAATTCATGTGCAATTCCTCTTTTCCTTAGCTTTGCACCGGAAGACTATCAGCTTTCCATTCATCGTGTGATCAGTCCGTTCAATAGTTTTAGTGACTTTTAATGAAACCCTCTCAGTGGTCTTATTTGATGCATAGCATTAACCTGCCATATAACAATAAATAGCAACATTAACATATAAATATAACTGCTTTGTCATGTAAGAACATTTGATCATGTTTTTATGTATATGCTTTAAGCAAGTGGTGAACGTGATGACATGCTGGGTAATAGTGTGTGGACTGAGCACTTTAAATATGAAATTTTATTTGACTAAAAATAGACTAAAAGAGATTCTGAACTGTGTGACCAACCCAAACTTGGAATTGAATTCATCTGAATGGATTATGATAAACTGACAGATTTTGAGATCGATTGAAACTTGGGAGAGAAGAAAAGGGAACAATTACAGAATGCCACTTTAGCAGAAGACCTGAAGCACTCCGAAAGATAAATACACTTTTTTTTTTGTAAGCATAATCATTGTTTTTGTACCACTAACCAGAACTTCTTGAAAGAAACAATCAGTTATAGTGGTGTTTGCTATTGTTAGGTGCCAGATGTTGTGACAGTTCATGTGTAGCTGTAATTGTAACCATCAAATCAATGACCTATTATTAAAAGTATGTCGAAAAGACGAATCTTAACAGATTATTTATTAATAGTGGAGTACTGGCAGCTTTTTGTTCAGTTACGTTTAGTGGACTCGCCATGGTGTAAGATAGAAACATCATTCAAAATCTTAACAGCCATATTCAAACTCCATAGCCTTGGAATGATAATAACCACATATAGTACATCTTAATGCCTTTCATTTATCTGTTTTATTTTATTTCTGCTACTCTGTCCATCAATATGGCATTCAGTCCTTAATGTCACGATATTGAGATTTTGCTTTTCTAATGTTCAGCTTTGTGCTGTGATGTTCTTTAGCCACACTCTAAAAAAAATGCTGGGTAAAGTAGGGACAAACCCAGCAATTGGGCTGTTTTGACCCAGCGGTTGGGTTAAATGTTTAACCCAACCTTCTGGGTAGTAACCCAGCCGCTGGGTCAAAACAACCCAATTGCTGGGTTTCTCCCTATTTTACCCAGCACTGGGTTGTATTTAACCCAGCATTTTTTAGAGTGCATGATACTTCTTGGCTTGTCAAAGCCTACCTCTTGGCTCTCGTTTGAATGATTGTATTTTATGCCCATCTGTCTGAACTGCTTTCTTGCATAACCTCAAACATCTTCTGGCAACATAAGTTGAGTTGTGTTGCTTTTTTTATACCAACAGATTGCATTGACGTTATTTAATGAATGCACATTCTCTGCCGTTGCACAAAAAGGCAATTCATCACCCAAGGTTAATATTTATTGGAAAATGTTCATGATTAAACTCTTTTCTTGCTTGTGGGAACAACTGCAGACATTTTTTCCCCTTCTTTTTTCATTCGTTGTATTGTTGTGGCCTGCTTATTCAAATTCCTTATTGTCTGTTCGACCGTTATCCCAGTTTGCGAAAAGTTGAATATAAAAGTGTGATGGAATCGTTTACATTCCAAAATCTCATGCCATTTGGTTCCAGGCATATTTTATGAGTTATAATAAAAATCTGATACATCGCTACACTCATATTGTGTGAAGAGATTTTTGTATTGCATGCATCCCTTTAGATGTATGGGAATGACGAAAAAAAAACCTGGAAGCACGGATTTTATTTTATTTTATTATCTAGCCTATTTATATATTTGCACCAATTTGTTACACGCTTTAAACACTTTGTAAAGTCACTCCTAAGACAGACAGAAAAAAATCAGTAAAAATAGATTTATAGATCTATTTTACTTAGATTACTAAGTATTTTCGCCGAGGGCTGGTCATTATTTATTGCGCATTGTTGTGTTCGCACGTCTTTAGTTGTTAAAATGCAAGTAATTTTCATTTTACATTGATTTTAGGTTTCAATAGGCCCACAATTGATTTTATAGTCTAAATAAAAACAGCATGTCCACCAGATGTCAGTAGTGCACTGTGGACGCAAGTGAAAAATAACGTGGCCTGTGCATTTTTCGAATTGCTTTAGTAAATGATTCAAGATTATTAGTTACGCCTACATCAAGTATATCATACATAACTGTTTATCTATGAACATTGTTTTATCACTAACATCAGGCGTGAGTTTAGAGCCTGAGGAAGTTTTTGTGTGTGATACAAATAGCCTACATGAGTTTTCAGGAGCAATTTCCTCTTAAGAAACTGATAGCATTATGTATTTGTGTACAGTACAGACAAGCGCTTTCTCTCATCGTCTTATCAGCTGAGGGAACACGTCGAGAGTTAGTTAGTGGGTCAGTAGGCTGGAGGGGAGTAAATACAGGGTTACTGGCCTTTCGGACAAAAAGAGTGACCAAGATTTTAACTAGATGTTAACATTTTCAGATTAAAATGTGAGGGGTACTTGCTTGTGCAAAACGAAAATCGAATTGAATTATTTTCTTCATCACCCCATTAAATTCACAAGAGAATGATCAGGTATACGCTGCTATACATAAAGCTTACGTATGCAGAATATTACCAGATGTTTGCAGAATGTACTGTATATGGGTGATTCTTAGACTATGGGCACTTTTATGTTCTTTGGTCATATTTATAAAAATACATATACTTTTGGACAAATTCCTCTTTCTTAGTCAAACTAGCAATAAAACCACCTTAAAAACTTTTTACTACCTTTCTATTATGATTTTTTCATACTTTTCAACCTCCTTATAGGTGTCAAAATCACTGTTTTCTCCTTGTCGCACACCCAGACTTTTAAACTTCAACAATGAAAATACAGTTTAAAAATATGACTTATCTGGTAACTATTAATGTACCTGAATTAAGCACTAGTAAAATAATTAAAATACATAATAGTATTTAATGTGAGACCACGATATATTTCGATCAATATTACTTTCTATACAAAATATAGCTGTCGCACAATATTGGTGTCATTTCCACCACAACACTGTAATGTCCCTTTAACAAGTTTGTGTGAAAGATTGTTTAGGTGGTTTCTATGGAAATGTTCAGTGACATCAGAGCACATGTTGGACATGGAGGGAATTTAAATTTTCATCAACAACAAATGAAGAAAAATCAAGGTAAATATTGCTTGATCAGTTAATATATTTATTGTACGTCATTTCCAAACATGCTGTACCTTCAAGGGTGTTTTTAAAAAGCTAAAAATTTTAAGTTAAATAAGAGTATTTTGCATACATGAAATGCCCTCTGTGGTGGAAATGACAGCATGTGGTGGAAATGACATTTATGGTTACAAAGTACAATTGATATGGATTGCGACAGTAGATTTGTGTTATACTTTTTATATTATAATATATTACATAATTTTATGTTTATATTATGATATTTTATTCTAAATTATATTACTTTATATTAATTGATTTCATTTTATCTATTTTTAAGATGCCACCTAAGACAACAAAAAAAGGTCACAGGCCTATAGGGACAAAATAAAAACTGGCCCTATAAAATATGAAGAGAGACTTAAAAAAGACAGGGAGAGATACCTGAGGAAAAAAGAAAAAGGAGTAGTAAAAGCAATTGCAGATCTGTCAAAGCGGGAGCAACGCAAACAAAGGAGAATCAAACAAAGAAATAGACGAGAGGAGATAAAAAAAAGAGACCAATGAGAACATTTCAGTACCAAACTCTCACAATTATATAGCCTCATAATTATCTCACAATGTTGAAATTTTGATGCATCAAATTATTGCTTATATTTTTGCCTTGCCATAAGTTGTGTCAGTTATTTACAGTATGCACTGTAACCGTTAATCTTTGAGACAAATCAGTTTTATACATCAAACTCAGCACTACACTAAAAACAGGTGTGGTTATGTTTAATGACTTTGAGAATTGTTTAATGAGTGTGATGAGTTTAAGAATTTTTCTAATAAATATCTCTACTGTTTCTCTACATTCACATTAATTCATTGTCATTTCCACAACACCCTGTCATTTCCATCACCACACACATTTTTAAGAAATATTTAAAAAGTTCTCATCACACGTTAAAAATGTATCCACAATTTATGAGATTATGGTCTACTTAATATAAAAATTCAAGGTATTTGTTTTCTAATAAGCTCTTACCCAAACCAGTATTACATTTCATAGTGTGACAGGTGTACAGTTCAGCATTTGGTCCTTAGGGCAGTTAATTTATCTCATTGACAAATGTATAATTATTGTACATTGTGGAAAAACTGGTAAAACTAGTTAGAAAAAGATCTTAGACAATTCTTGAGTGGCATAAGTTATTCTATTTTTAAATAACAGCTGTATATTGAGATGTGGTGGAAATGACATTTGTTCGTTGCAGGTTGGAAAAAATGTCAAATATTAACAATTTCTCTTGTAATCTAAGTTTGTCCTCTTACAGACCTTAAAACTAGACAAATTATTTAAACTTATGAGACTGTTACGTGACTTTTGAACAAGTTTTTTTTATTCAACTTCACAAGGATAAAAGTGCCCCTAGTTGAAGAAACGCCCATATATCCTCTAGTGACTTGCATTGCAGAGAGACCGTCTGATACAGACGACATCATTTTAATTAAAAGTCAAAACTTTAAATCAGTCACAAATTTCTGAATGCAAATGGTCCAAAGAAAAGAAAAAAAAGGTAGACGTGGGGTAAGATTTGACGCCCACTCAATTGTTTATAAAGAGCCCATAAAGCTTCCTGTCATTAAAATAAGCGCAAGAAAAGTGATAAACATGTGAAACGCTGTTTTCCCCCCTACATGGCAAGTCAAATTAATTTGATGTCAAAGCAAATATATAAATATTTCTAAATATAGCTGACATTTTTGTTAAAGGGATCATATGATGCGATTTCAATTTTTCCTTTCTCGTTGGAGTGTTACAAGCTCTTGGTGCATAAAGAAGGTCTGTAAAGTTGCAAAGACTAAAGTCTCAAATCCAAAGAGATATTCTTTATAAAAGTTAAGCACCACACCTAAAACGCTCGGTCGAACACGCCCAAAATGTCTATGTCACGATGGGGAAGATTTGCGACACCGCCCAAATGTGCCGCAAAAAAAAGAAGGCGTGACTTTATTCTAGTGTGACGCTTTGCCATGTTGTGGAGACGCTGTGTGTTTCGTTGTGAAAGCGAAACTACTTTGGTCTTCCAAAAGAGGACACGACTAGAAATCAGTGGTTAGGTTGTGTTTACAACACTGTTCCAGAACAGTTCAACCCAAATATTCAGATGTGTGCAGCGCATTTCATGGAGGATGAGGACTGTTTCCTGAACCGGTAGCCTACAATGCGTCTGTGGCACAAAGGCTGTTTCTATAAAGTGGGGCAATTCCAACTTTGCAAGGACAGTCTGGAGCTTCTGACTCACAGCCTGTAAGTACGTTTTTTATATTTATAAGAATTTGCCACTGACGATTCAAACAAGAGTTTTTTGAGCAGTGTAGAGTAGGCTTGTTGTTTGTCATTTCTCCGATCACAATGCAGACATGGTTTTATGTTACGCAGCGAGATGCAACGCAACACGTAAAAAGACAGTAAGTCATTATAATCCGTAATTATGTCCCCACTGGATGCAACAAATGCCTTGTTTTTAATGGGTTTTATTGGTTTTGTCTCGTCTAGTGATGTCCGGATCGCGAACGAATCGTTCTATTTAACAGGATCTTCTTAGTGAACCGGTCAAACCAGTTCACCAAATCAAACTGAATCATTTGAAACGGTTCGCGTCTCCAGTATGCACTAATCCACAAATTACATAAATTATTCGGTTTATAAACGTGCCTGACACTCCCTCTGACGCGAAATAAACCAATATCCCGAGTTATTCAGTTACTCCTAACAGTACATTGACTGAACTGCTAAAAGAGAACCGATGATGGGATGTGCAAGAGCAGAGCAGCTGGACTGAGTCTCGTCCTGCTGGGAGACAGCATCACAGTATGTTAAGGGGCGTAACATTTCCGTCACACGCTTGAGGTATTCGCCAATCACAACACACTGGATCGTGGCACAATGATGAGCTTTGTAAAAATCGACGTGTTTCCGAAAGGCGGGGCATAGAGGAGAAACAAAGTACAGTATGTGGAAAATGTGTTTTTTTAACCTTAAACAGCATAAACACATTGCATTACACCAAATACACAAAATAATGTTCTTTTTAGCAACATCATATGACCCCTTTAATCACCAATAAATAGAAGTGTGCAAATTGTTTATATCCAATTGCAGGAACTGCTATTAGTTTCAATAGCCTATTATTCGATTTAATTTCTTGCCTAGAGAACAATTTAAGTAAAACTATCTACTTTACTCCTACGTATTTATTGTAATGCTGATCTTGCAGTTTTTTCCCCCCTCCAATTTTAAGAATGACAACAAATATTCTTTATTTCAAAAACGTGGCAACTTTATTTACAATTCAAGTCGTCACATGCAACATATTTTAATGAAATAACACAAAATTAGCAAAAAAAAAAAAAAAGCATCTTTGCAGTTTATTTTCTTCGAAATGTTGATTAAATATACAAAAATATAGTTTACAAATACTGTACAGAAAATATTCTGCTGCAGAATTCTTTTACAAAAATGTTTGTGAAATTCACAAACATTAGCAGTGTTAAAAGACTGTGGTAAGAAGGGGTGGGGCTCATGTTTACAGCTGTGTGGTCACAATAATGAGAGGTGGAGCAAGAATAGGTCATCTCAGAATGAGGCAAAGGAGTGGTGTGAGGAGTTGAAAGAACATGCCGTATTGTCACGGTGGTTCACAATGACTTTGGGATAGTTGATAAATTGGCAGCTCAGTTTTGATAGTAATCATGTATTTAAAAAATGTCTGAATTACGTCATGTGCCTTAGTGACTCTTGAAAACATTCTATAAAATAACTTCTACTTTACAGAAGAAATACTGCCAATATCTTCCCAACAGCCTTCTTTACTACAATAAACTCTTTATCTAGTCTAAAAAGCCTGTTCGGAACAAACAAGTTGCAAAGTTGCAACTGAAATCCTAATTTTGCCTTTTCAAAATACAATTGGTCAACCAGATATGGCACTCTCAGTAATGATCAGTAGAAAACATTAGTTTGAATATATTAAGCAAAAATGTAACCTATCACTCCTGTAGAAACACGCTAATTTGTTTTCTAGATGTTTTCAGACTGATTGTGGATTTTGAAATAGCTTGTAATGATGTCCACAAAGCATTTCTTTCCCTAATCTGCATTAGCACTAACTTAGAGCTGTTAGAAAGTACTACTGAAATGTTATGGGATTTAAACAAGCACACAATAAATAAGAAAACATTTTTTTGCCCCATTTCAGCTCTGCCTCAATGGAGAGGCGCCAATACCACCAAAACGGAAGAATCTGAAAAAGTGCAGTAATGTAATTCTTGATTTTAGACACAATTAACTACTTTCACATTATATCGACACAGATGAACCACAGCTCTCTATATGCATACATTCGTGATCAGAGTGAATCTTTAAGACCTGCTGTGTTACAAACGCCAAGAGATGAAGGAGAGGTCCTAATTTAGGACTCAACAATATTTGTCCATGATAAGGAATTACAAGTCTAAAGGAAACCCTCAGTGTTTTACACTTTAAGACCAGTACCAAAAAAAATTTATTTTAATTTCTTCATACACAATGCAAATAAAAAAAGTAAATAAAAATAAATAAATACAATTAAATAAGCTCATCTTAATTCACAATCTGAATCTAGCTTAAAAAAAACACAAAGATACATTGCAGAACGTGGTGTAGTTTGCTTGGCAATGAATGAGTACACGATTCGATCCATGACCAGACAGCACTTTAAACCAAACCAGTGCTGATTTAGTTTGGGTTTAGATAAAACATTACTTGTGTCAGATAATTCTATTTGGCATCAAAATGAAGTTTTTACATCTGGCCTCATTTCTGGTGTTGTGGCCAGCCCATATACGTAATAATGTACATATTTCCTTTATAGAATGGAGGGCACAGAGACTCAACCTGACCCTATAGCAGGTTGGTGGGATGACCCTGCAAAATAGCTGTATAATAGAGCAGGAAAGAGCCAGAGCTTCTATTATATTACAGAGAATAAAGAGTGGCCTTTTCCCGCTGACTGAATCCACCTGCTGGTCATTGATTTTAATGGCTGAGGATTCTGTGTTGTGCTGGACTGATTCACTGAAAGATGCTGGAATGATACTAGACTAGATTGTGTATGCAACTTCAGGTCAAATCGGAGTTTGTTTCTGTAGCCTGTCTTGTTTGATTTGCCTCAGCGGCATTTCATTTATTAATATTTGTTGGAGACAGATCTGGGGCTTTATGCCAAGCATAAATTCAGAAAGCGATGCAGCACAATATGAGAGTAAGTATGAACACACACAGACACACACACACACACAGAGAAAATATAATACTCAACAGCACCTGGGACATAAAGCCCCAGATTTATGCAATAATAATTCATAAAAAGACAAACAATACTTTGGGACATTTTGTTCAGTTTAAATATGATTAAAACCTCATTTAATTTGCACCCATTTCCATTAACTCTATAACACATTTGCAAAACTCGAAGCCGAAGTCAGGGATGCAAAAAACTGAAGCCAGAAACTGACTAATACTTTAACTATGAAGAGTTAGTGGAAAAAGAAGGGGTTTAGAGCAGTAAGCGATATAATATAATGTTTATGTTATATACTGTAGATAATATAGGCCCGGTTTCACAGACAGGGCTTAGACTAAGCCAGGATTAGGCCATTGTTCAATGAGGATATTTAAGTATCTTTTATAAACGTTCCTTAGAAAAAAAAACATTACTGGTGTGCATCTTGAGACAAAACAAAGGCACTGATATATTTTAAGATCAGTCAGTGCAAGTTTTTTTCAGTTAAAACAGGTCAGACTTACACTTTAGTCTGGGTCTAGGCTTAAGCCTTGCCTGTGAAACTGGGGGAATGTGTATCAGACCATTGGTGGTTTTTGTTTTGCTTCAGCCTTTTTGGTTACAAATTCGCATCCAATATGGCCTTGAACCCAAAGGTATAGATGTGTGTGTGTGTGTGTGTGCGTATTTGTGTTTATTTAACACAGCTCTCAGTTAAAAAGCATTTCAAATATAAAGACGTCCACAGAACACAGATCAGATACTGCTGGGTCACATCCTGACCCTAATAAGACAAACTCTGCATTCACATTTGTTTTGGCCACCAGCTAAAGGTCGCAATGAATTGTATCTACTGAAACAGCCATTCCACTGACTGTTAATACATAAACACTCACGCAAACAAACATATACACATTGGAGAGCTGCTGTCCCTTTAATATACAGTATAAACGTAACCCTCACTAATGAAAATAAAAGCAATGGTTTGCTCTGTGGCTCTAAAAAAAGTTTGAAATCATAAAATATAAAACAAGATCTTGCTACTATCACAAGCAACTAGGTTTGACTTTTGTGTAAAGTGCTTAACCTTAAAAACCTTAAGTTAAAAAAGTAGTTTTTGTTTTTCTTAATGTTATGTTTTTTTAGTCCTTGTCTTTTATTTGCCTCTCACTGGTGTCCTCAAAAAAGTGCTTTGGTGTGGAACGGTTACTTTAAACATGGCTTGGCCATGTAAACTTAATTCTTCTTCATTATCCCACAGGAAAAAAAGCTAAACCCAAATAAGATTTGGGAATAGAGAGTAAATCATTACTGTAATTTGGGGGAAAAAAATCATTTTTAAAGCCACCAAGGCAGGACATGAACATATGCAGGTCACAGGTCACCGTGGCTCCAGGCACAAATCCTGCACTCTGTCCTTGGATATGAATGTGTACCTGTACAGGAGTGAGTGTGATGGTAGTGGTGGTCAGATTTTTAGGAGAAACAGGAGGGGCTACACCAGGTTCTCCACTCCGGGCAGAAGCTGCTGCGAAGGGGGCACAGATTCGGACATGTTCTGCTGCTGCGCCAGCTGCAAGACGGGCATGTTGCACAGTGGGCAAACCTTCCTCACCTCCAGCCATTTAATAAGGCACCTGAGAGAGATACAAAGATAATTTAGAAAATGAAAGGCCAGCTGGATAATAATCTGCCCAAAATTTCCCAGATCACAGTAGAGTATCCCACTACAAAGAGACACTGCTAACCCAAACTACCAATAATGCTACTGATAACAAGTCTAAAGTGAGCTCATATGATGTCTCAGGGCTGGTTATGTGTCTTCTCTTCCCATGTGGAATGTGAGAATGAATCTTGGGTTAGTCTGAGTGGGATGTTGCTATCTCTGCACTGAGGAATAATTCACTGTAAGCACAGTTCTATTTTAAGCCGTGTTGGTCCCATTAGGTGCACAAACAGATCTATGATACAGAAGTCCTCATTTAACCACTGACACAGTTGGGATGTAGGAGCCTTTAGGGTTCTTTTTAGGAGTTTTATCATTTGATTACAAATACAAATGTATTAATTAAATAATTAACTACTATCATTTTACCAGTTTACCATTTAATATATGACTTCACTTCAATGACCCATTTAAGCTAAAAATTGGCTGGATTCCCATAGAAGCAAACTATAATGTTGAGATGTTTATAAAGAACAGAGTTCCCCACCCCTTTGATAAGAGTCCAAGCACTGCTCTGACATTTACTTTGGCATTTACTCTGATATACAACCCAAATGTTTTACAAAGTGGCGAAAGAGAAGATTGGTGAGTCAGACACATTTCAACTAGATCAGGGGTAGGCAAGTTCGGTCCTAGAGAGCTGCAGTCCTGCAGAGTTCAGCTCCAACCCTGAAAAAAAACTCACCTGCCTATAGCCTTAGTAATCCTGAAGACATTGATTAGCTTGTCCAGGTGTGTTTGATTAGAGTTGAAGTAAAACTCTGCAGGGCTGCGGCTCTCTAGGACCGAACTTGCCTACCCCTGAACTAGATCAATGGCAGAACAGCTAATCCAGAACATTAAAGGTGGGGTATGCGATTTTTCAAAAACGCTTTAGAAAAACTGATTCGGGCCGACTAGAAAAACAAACTTGTAGCCAATCAGCAGTAAGGGGGTGTCTACTCATGATGTGGAGGAGAGAGCGTTCAGTGCACATGACGGACATTAGCGAGCCGAGCGACAGAAAGATAGAGATGGCGGATAAAAAACAAAAGAGGAAAACGTCTGCAGAACAAAAGAAGGCTTAAGGCAATAAGGCAAGAAGTAGGCCCCGTGTAAATATCGGATCAGCTTTCCAGCGCTGGAGAGAACTCAAGGAGCGGAGGCCTGCGATCGGACGCCGAGGGTGCTTTGTTTCTTCTCGATAGGTGAGAAACACCGTGTCTGCGCCGCAATAGCTAGTCTGTCTAGTTGCCCACTCCAACCCCCCTCCCCCAAAAACTCACCCCCCCCCCCCCCCCCCAAACAACCACCCAAAGATCATACACTGGACGTGGACAAAGGGACGTTTGAAAAATCATGAAAATTGTGTCAATACGTCAGGAATAGAAAGCAGCAGCAGTTCTGTCGGGGATGTGTGTCGTGATTATAATGAGTTCTATAGTATTTTGTTGCGCCGCGCCACTCACGTCCGGTGTAGACACGGTGTAACATTGGTTTTGCTTTGTTTCACAGATCTAATCGTTGCCTGGGTTGCGTACGTTTGTGTGGGGTGGAGCTATCAAAATAGGGGCGAAACCCTTTTGGGTAGGGCGTGTTTGTTTTGGTGATTTCAAATGTTAACATGGTAACAGAAATGCTTACACCCTTTAAGACCATGTCACACTGTTACATTTGCATTTAATGGAAGATTTAAGTGTGTGCACACTACTTGGATGCCATTGTCCATCATACAGGTGGTAAAACCTCAGAATCAAATGTTAATTTGGCACAGGAGGGCCTCAATAAACAGACCGCAAAATGTTTGGTGATGCTAGCGGTGCAGAATTTCTTTTTAGAAAACAAACATAGCCAGGGTACAACTTTTTGAAAGGCATGTTTACATGGGCAGAATTCCCAACTAATCTTCTGACTGATTCTCAAACACACCGCACAATCTGAGGGAGAGAAAAACAAACATTCAAATGAAAAACACAGATAAAATGTTGACAATAAACATTTTTACCATAAACATAGAAAAACTGTTTCATTGCATACACTCAGCAAGTTTATTCACGCAAGGATCGATATCCCCTTAAAGATCAGGAGACGGAAGATTGTGGTAAAGCAAGTTTCTTGAGAAGTTTCTGCTGTTAACCTAACTTTATGATCGACACTAACATCGATATGGCCTGGGGAACATTCTTTAAGGCTTTCCTTTAAGCCATGAAGGGACTACACTCAAAACCTTTCCTTTGTATCTAGCCGTGAAGGTAGCAGGGGGGGTGCAGATATGACCAAAACTTTATGGACATCAGTTGAATGCAGCATTTCTGATGCGCCTACAGTCTAGACCCGGTTGCTGTAAAGCAGTGGTGGAAGCAGGGGGGTCAAGCGGTGGCACTAGACATCCTGACATCTGATTGCGCACCGGGTGCCACCCAAAATGATATGCGACTATCTCATTTCTTTAAATCCTACTGAAAGACGCATTTATTTTCGCCTCAAAATCAAGGACGTGAGCGTCTGGTGTGCCGCATCGCGCTTTCAGACCTCGTCCGGTGTTCCTCCAGCCTCTGTATAAATCCTCACGCCACGCGTTCATTTTCTTACAGAGTGAAAAACATCGCAGAACAAAGAGGACACAGACAAGAAAGAGCAGGTTTCTTTTGATAATGAGAAAAAGTCTCAGCATTCAAATTCTGTTCGTTTTATTAAGAATTTCAAATGATAAATACAGTTTTGGAGCTCTTTAGTGGCGTGATGGTTCATGTGCTTTGCCTCAGTTCATGCGAAGCAGGACTGAATTCTAACTAGTACGAAATAAACGTGAATGAACATCGAGAGCATGCCGAAAAATACACTAAAACTTACTGACTGTATAGTTACTCATGTATCATCAATGAGTTTCAACCGGGCAAGAAAAATGTACACTAGAGGAGAATTTAGCAAAAATTACATTTATTATATTTTTACTCATATAATTACTCTTTTTTTATTATAATTAATAAAATGTATAGATATAACGTTATTATAAAATGGTCTAATATGAACTTGTATACTAATCAATTGTTACTTTTAACCTTAACAATGGTTCCCTGTATAGTTTAGTTTAGAAAAATGTAGAAACAATAACGTGCTTAATTGCAAGCTTGTTAATTATTCCTGAATAATTCTCACACCAGGCTGAACTCAAAAGTTGACAGCCCTGTTTGAAGGAAGTTGACGTTTTAGGTTTCCTGAACAACATTTACAAAATTCACTGTGCAAGTTAAAGTTAGATCTTTTGCTCCAATCGCTGGTTATTCAGATGATAGAAATAAGAGAAATAAGTTTCAATAGACTAGAGTAACATTTGAAGTTACAGTAGGAATGTATGGCTAATGTGGGGTAATGTGAAGTAATCAGCAATCGTAGGATTTATTCATGTTTTTTTTTTAATGCCAGGTTGGAGTTATACACTGATTCTCTGTCATGGTCTATGGACCCCCTGAATTAGCCTTGACCACCCCCTGGCCACCCCTTGTATAAACCGCTAGCTCCACCACCGTGTAAGAGGCAAGCCAAACGCTTTGATTAACAACCTGTCTCACATCAGAGAGTGATATTCTGTGGACATTTGGACTTAATTAAATAGTGATGTAATCTGGAGGTAGGCAAAATACTCAGGTATTGGCTATTCCATATAAGGCTGAGGGCTAACATCTAGTTGGAATGTATAAGAAAATGAGAAAGTCAACTGAGGAAAAGCCAAACAGAAAGACAGGGTGTACCACGGTAAAGATATTAAGCCAGATGTAAACAATACTAAAAATTATGACTTTTAAAGATTCCAAAAAGCATTTTTTTTCAACTTTCACACATGGTCCGTTAGGTGACATAGTAGCAACATTTTAAACACACATAAATCTAAAATATATAGAACAAGACTATATAATTTATTATTATATATATATTATATATATATATAATCAGTGGTACGGAAGTATTCAGACCCCTTAAATGTCTTCACTCTTTGTTATATTGACGCCATTTGCTAAATTTAAGTAATTTTTTGTGCCTCATTAATGTACACACAGCACCCATTATTGACAGAAAAACACAGAATTGTTGACACTTTTGCATAGTGGCTCTTTCCCAAAAAGACTCATGGCTGTATTAGGTCAAAAGGGTGCTTCTATTAAATACTGAGCAAAGGGTCTGAATACTTAGGAACATGTTATATTTCAGTTTTTCTTTTTTAATAAATCTGCAAAAATGTTTTTCTGTCAATATGGGGTGCTGGGTGTACATTAATGAGGGAAAAAAAATTAACTTAAATGATTTTCGCAAATGGCTGCAATATAACAAGAGTGAAAATTAAGGGGGTCTGAATACTTTCCGAACCAAGGTGGATATATAATATATATATCTATTAAGTATATATATTATTTTTTTTTTTTAGAAATGTTCTGAAACAAACTATTTTAGTTCCTATCTAAAAGGACAACATTTGGTCACTGGAAAAATAATGAATTTTTTGTACGAATTTTAAACAGTTATAATGGAAATCGCTTTAAATCGGTAAATATACAAAGTGCCTTTTTTTTTTGAATTTTCAGAATATTCAGAATAAATCATACAGCCTTGACAAAGTTTTAATTCACAATATAAATACCATTATAATACCTTGCTGTAATAATTCAGAATACAAGTGAAAGCTAAAAACCGATATGCTCAATAGCTATTTTTTTTCCAGGACATCTTCCAGAACTGTGTACAAATGAAATATTTCATTAACTTGTGACGCAAACAGGGGGCAGGAAATGCCTAGTACAGTGGTAGAGAACAGAACGGGTTTCGGAAAATGTGCCTGGGAACGGGTGCGATCACAACAGTATTACTGTCTGGTGTGCATCATAAAACCCATATCTAGTTCGGTATACAGTCGAGGCTTTAGGTGCTTTGACCCTGAGCAGGGGGGGGTGGCGAATATAAAGGGACACCAATGCTTCTCTGTCTGAGACAAGCGAGACTGCAAGCACACTGTTGGCTTTTGTGAGGAAAGAATGGCATTAACAGGCCAACAAGGGACATAATGTTTCTCATAACAACACATGTAGGAAATCTGCACAAAAACAGACACGGCTTGTTTTTTTGTGTTCATTCACTATCTTTTTCACTCCAACAAGGCCAGTTGGTTATAATAATCATCCAGCGGGACCAGTAACCAGTGTTAAGATAACGAAAATAGAACACGACTAAAACGAAAAAAAGTTACCTGAAATCACATAAAAGAAAAGATTAAAACACAAAAATACACTGACAGTAGATTGAATATATATATATAATATATAGATAGAAATAATAAGAATAAAAAAAAAAAACACAGAACACAACAAAATTACCAAAACTTAAAATGAAAGCAGACAATATTAAAAAATATATCACCTAATATTACAAAAGCTACAATAGTATATCAAAGATACTAAATAAAACTACTGTGGATCATCATGCATTTCTGCACAAGCTCTACCGTACAATGTGTGTGTGTGTATATAATCACCTTATAGGAAGGGTACTTAATGTTTCGAGAGCTGAGATTATATTCACTCATCTCGCACTGTATCTTATGTAAGATCAAGGACAGTGGTGAGAGTGCTGTGAAGCTGTATAATTCTGCTCATGAAGTCAACTGTAGCCAGATCACCTTTCTAACTCATGGGGGCTTGAACTTAAAAGCCAAGGCTACATGCTATGGTCGGACACTCCTTAATTCTTAAATCTAGTGAAGAACAATTCAGAGCATTAAAGGGATAGTTCAGCCTAAAATTTAAATTCTGTCATCGTTTGCTCACCTTCAAGAAGATATAAGTCAGTGGTGGACAACATTGGATTTCTTTGTGTTCCACAGAAGTAAGTCATTCAGATTTGGAGTGATGCTGAGAAAATGATGACAGAATGATGTTTGTTGGTGAACTATTCCTTTAAGCATGGTAATATCACAGTTTATGATATTTCAGAACCAGATCTATGTTCCTCGGGGGGAAACGGTGGCTTTGCGTGGCTGTGCTGAATGTTTGTAACCTCTAACTATGCTAGTGAAAATCTCTCATGCCTGTATACAAACATAACATTGTTTTTTCCCCTCTTTGGCTTGTGTGCACAGGAGGATGGAGGGTCCAATCAGCTTGTAGCTTGGCCCCACCTCTTCATGTAAGACCTTCCTTCTTGTCTGAGCACACATGCAACTGCAAACCAGACTTACCAGTACAGGCGAGGGGACTACTGACCCATTTATTTTCAGACCCACGAATGCCCTCTAGAAACCTGTTTGTGGGAATGTGTTGTCTAATAAGTATATGCTTTGTCTTAAAGAATTCCCAAACTGCATACACAAGTTTATGCTAAAAAAAAACTGCTAAAACACTGCAAGATTTGTCGATAAATCGCGGTTATCATGTTAATGAAAAATAAATAAAAATGAAATAAAATAAAATAAAAAATAAAAAAAATGCATTTTTCTGAATATGATGACTCTAAATTTTATGTAAAATACAAATTTAGTTAAATGTTTAATAAATAAAATCAAATGTATAATAACTTATCTTTGATATTAATATATATTATAAATCGTGTACAATGTAATATATATATATATTAGTATATATCGAATTATAATGCTTATAAAACAGAAAATTATATGTTAATGATTAGGTAGTGAGTTATATGGTCTATAATTATATAGAAAATAAGAGATTAAACATTAAAAAAAGCTAAAAATAATAGTAAAAAGTGAAAAAAATAAACACTAAATGAAAATAACATAAACTGAAATTCTAAATTTAAAAATAATAACCTGATCTGTTAAACTGCACATAGGAGGTAGATTTAAAAAATGAACCAAGCTTATTAAGTCTTATACACTGTTCACTATTTTTTTACTGTAGTTTTTAAACTACAAATAGGAAAAAAGATCTACATACATATAAGGTAGTTTAATTATAACTGACATTAGCTATCCACTAGCAGCATATGCTGCCCACGGCTCCTACATGAATAGAGGTAGATTACTACTTTGCTATGTATTTGTAGTACAATTGGCACAATTTTTGGTTGGAATGGATTAAATACAGTTAAAATAATGCGACTACTTAAGCCCTTATTGGTCACTTAAAGCATAATCAAATCGTGGCCTAATGGTTAGAGAGTCGGCTGTACCTGAAGGTTGTGGGTTGAATCGCAGGTTGGCCGAAATGTCAGTGTGAGGAGGAAGAACCAGTGCTATCTTAAATGGACTGAGTGAGACCTTGAGCAAAGCCCGCAATCCACAGGCGCCGCAGCACTATGGCTGCCCACTGATCCGGGGGTGTGTGTGTGTGCACTTGAATGGGTTAAATGCAGAGCACAAATCCAAGTATGGGACACCATACTTGGCCACAAGTCACTTCACTTTCACTTTCAAATTAGCCTGGTTAACAGGTATTGTTACCTAACAATTATGATGGGAACACCTGCAAACTATAAAACATCTTCAGAAAAAAGCCAGTATCAGGCGCATGGATGAAAGTGTTTCCCCAAAGCTATTTGTGAAAAAAATCATATCAAATATAAAACCTGAGTCTGACAAATGAGTGTCATGAATGCTGGAGAGAAATTCCAATGACAAATGTAGAACAGGGCTGTCAAAAACTCGGTCCTGGCGGGCGGTATCTGCAGAGTTAGCTCAACGCCTACAACAAACTGGACTGGAAGTCTATGTCTAGTAAGAACTTGATTAGCTGGTTCAGGTGTGTTTAATAGGGGTTGGAGATGAACTCTACAGGACACTGGCCCTCCAGGACCGAGCTTGGGCACCCCTGATGTAGCATACCATACAAACTGAGTTTACAAGTGCGGCTGACATTTGCTTGGCACTTCTGGGCAGTGCTGACAGTTTTCAGGCGGTGTTTCAAAAGATATGACTAATATAAATCACTAATTGCGCTGTTAATTAGTAAAATGTTACTAATTGTTTCGTTTGTTGCAATTGCTGTGCTGTTAAATCAAATACAAATGAAAAGAAGCCAGACGCTACACAAGGCCGAGTATTCCAACAAATGCCGTCACTGTTTTGTTTAAATATTACATTGCATTCATGCACATACGCAGCCAGAAGACACATAAAGGTTTGATTAAAATCTCCACCTGCTCTTTGTAGAGGAATATCCAACTTTACTCATGATGCTTAAAATACAACACTGTGAAAACAATTCCTCGACAATGAACTCTTATGAGATACAGAAAGGGAGTGAAGGGCTATGAGAAATTCCAGGACAGTTTGAGCATTCAGCAAGAGCTCTGGTGTCCTCACACCTCAATATTGTCGCTAACATTTCATTAGCACTCACATATGAAGTCAGGACACTGGCCTATTAACACGGTCATGTACAAACCATCGCGGTGAAGGTTAAACACATCATAGGCTCATGCTTTTATTAAACATGGAGAGCATACATCTCCTGTAAAACGTCCTCGTGTTCAGGGTGGAGGGTAGTTCAGGTTTAACAGTCTATATTCTGTATCCACTGAAAGGTACAGTTTAACTGATATTCATTAATATAATGACAGACAGTTACTGTGGTTACAAGTGTAATGTCAATTAAGGTGACAATGTTAAACTTGAGCATTTGAAATTACTCAAAATACAAAAACACAGAAAAAAACCCTAGACTACAACTGTGAACAGACAGTGATAAACACCAGTGTTTCAATAGTGTTGTAACATTTGACTACAAAAATACACAAAATACCAGAATTTGCATCAATGATTCATTTCTTATTAAATCTATTCATGTACTGTATCAAAGCCCTGTAATAAAACATTTCTTTTAAATACATTTAATAAAAAACATTTTTTTGGCAAAAAATAGTCCTGACACTCCAAAAATGCAAATAATGTTAAAAACCAGTTTAGACAGGATTTGTTTTTTGTTGTTTTTTTATATTACTGTTAATTATTTTATGATTTTTGCTGAAAGATGTCCTTTAAATTTCATGTGCACATTTTTAATACCAAGAAAACACTTCCTGGCCAATACACATTATGTAATCATCTGAGAAAATGGCTCACATGATTGGTCACAATAAATAAATAAAATAAAATCTCACCTCATGCAAGTTTAATTCTTTGACCTTTTCCTTTTGAATAACCTGTTAACAAAAAAAAAACAATCAGTTTGTAACACTCCCATTCACACCTAAACTGTATCATACAGTAAATAATGTACATCTACATAATACAGTAGCCAGTTTGAACAGATACGTCAGCAGCTCACCTGCTTGTATGCATAGAGCTCTTTGTGAGCCTGGTGCCGTAACCTGGACAAAATAAATCTTTGTTTTAGTTCAGAGTGTGACTTTACATTTTCATAAACCTGTGCTGGAGAGATATTGATAGTACCAAACTATATATAAACAAAGACCAAGATCAAGTTGAACCATGATACTAAAATACAGCCCACTTTAAATGGCAGTGTTTTTCACAGAGATTTCTGGGTGTGATAAATGCTTCACTTCTGGACCTCGGTTTAAATATTCCAGCTGTATATGGTAAACACATGCCTGGACCTTATTTTTCAGCCACAACAATTTGACAAATTGTGGTCTTCACGACCCAAAAGGCATTGCTCCAGTCATCCTGATGATTATATATAGTATAAATTATATCCACCATATTTGAGCTTAATCATATAATTAAACACAGAGACATCCACTTTCAAAGATCTTCCTCTTGACATTGGCTGCGTCCAGTTCTAGCAGCGCTGTGAGCTGCCTGCCTTAGCATTTTAAAACTCTCTTCAGAGTCTTTCTAGAGTAGTTTGGGTCTTGTATTGTCTCATCAAGCTTGAACACACTTTAACAGCCTGTCTGAACCAGACTGCCCAGGCACTACCTTCACACACCGCTGCAATGCTTTACTGAGTGTGACTGTCAGACTGGAGCCAGACCCTTTAAAAGAACTATATACAGATACTCTTGGCATGAATTCAAGAAATGGAGGCAGCCAAGCAATGGACAGTCTACATTTAACACTATTTTGATCTTGAGCAAGTGTCACAGACAGAGAGAGAGAGTGAGAGAGCAACCCTGATGGAAAATAACTGGAATGCATCAGGCATGATGCAAGAGTCTCTGGTGTAAGAAAAAGGCTATTTAAAGAAAATCAGCAAATGCCTCACACACTATGTTTAGCCTCTAATTTGTTAACACTAAACTGTTAATGTCTGTACTAGAGCTGTTAGAACATTAGTCCTAGTCCAACAGCTTTACAAGACATTTATCATGGCCTTTTTAATGTTTGTTTTGCTGAAACCCTTTTCATTTAGATGCTCTGAAAGATATGACATAATTTCAACCAATATTACTTCCTGTACAAAGGAAATGAACACAACATACGATACCACAGTATCTTGCAATCTGATCAAAGATAATACAGTATACATTCAGAAAAGACTTAGCAAGTGAAGAAAGAGTTGGATAGATATGAGAAAAATGGAGACATGTATTGTAAAATTTACCTCCATTACAAGTAAGCTTAACCTCTCGCAGCAGAGTGAGAGGGACCTGTAAAACAGGCAGCACAGTCTAGGAGAGAAACTGACATTCTGTAAGAGACCAGCAGGTAAAGGTGCAGATTCTCCCTTTGGGAGGATTTAGGGGTGAGGATGAGGGATTTATGGGTATTTTAGGACATTTTTTATGTTTATACTAATTGGCATGCAAAAACGAATCAAAACCAAAAAAAGCCCTGGCACTAATGTTGACGTCTAAAGGGCCACTCAAAAGAATGTGTTTTTGCATTTAAAAATGCACAACGCAGCGCAATGGTATGAAAAAAACTTTTTTACCTTAAGCGACGCACTTTTAGAATGCCATGTCATGCATAAGACACTGCAAAAGATGCAATGGACACACATGTCCACCTACCGCATATTTACAAAGGAAAACAATGGAAATGCACTGAAGTGGAATGCAAAAATGTGTTTTGTGTGAATAGCACCCAGTCTGTGATGGCTGGGTGAAAGTGGTCAAGTACCATTCGTTCTTCAAAGCAAAAATACGATCATAACGTGATGGGAACGCAAAATAACAAGATATTCATGTTTCATAATCATGGGCAAAATCGTACCGTGTAGTTCCTTCCTGAGGTCGGCTAGGTCAAGATAAACTGTTGTTTGACAAACTACAGGCAGTCATGATTGCTCACGCACCATTAGGATAATGTTCCAGTCCATCATGTAGAAAACCACCTTATAACCATTTCCCTGCATTGTAAAATAACTGGTACAGCTATTAACATGTCACAGTAAGTGCTCAATCTCAGACGTGTGTGTGTGAATTTTCGATTTTCTTCCCATGAGGATGACTGCGCCAGACGAACTCTCCCCCACCCGGCTGTTTTCTTCTCCATGTGTGTGTTCGCCAGTCACAGGGGCATTTCGCATTTGTGTGTCAGAGCTGGTGCATGGCTGCTACGTGCGGCTGCGTGTGTTTGCTCTCAATCACGACATCCTTCACAGGTCCACTTGAGCTCACGACTCTCACGTTGTGAATGTCGCACGAATATGGTCCTTTATTCAGTCTATGATTTTCCTGATAATATAGCAGTTTAACTAAACAGGTCAAGAGACCAGCTCCAGACCTCAATAATTTCATCTTGACTTTAAAAGGAAAGCATCTTTTACGTTGAAATCCCTGCTGAAAAGACCAATTTCATGCTTGTCTAGCTGGTGGACCAGTATAGCCATAACTAGTTAAGTTATATAGGAGGGTTAGTTTCACCAAAAAGGAAAATTCTGTTATCATTTAATCACCCTCATGTTTAAAAAACCACATTACTTGCTTTCTTTGGGGAAACAGGGGAAATTTTTTAATAATGTACTGGCACTTGTAAATGCTTCACAATGAAATGGGATGGAGCTTTCAAGTTAATAACGGACACAAAAGAACTAAAAATTACCGTAGATGTGGTCCAAACAAACTGTATTCCAAGTCTTCTGAAGCCATACAGTAGATTTGGTATAGAAAAGGCTGAAATGTACGTTTAGTGAGCTGTTTAGAACACTGGCCAGATCAACGTGACTGGACCAGTCTGATTATTTGCCATTTTCGGCTTGACAGCACCAGTCCTCAATCACTTTCATTGTATTAAAAAGAATAGCCAAGATATTCTTTAAAAATACACTTTTTGTGTTCTACAGGAAGAAAGTCATGAAGGTTTGAAATGCCTTGAGGGTGAATAAATGACAGAAAATAATTTTTCAGTAAGAACCCTGGTGGGTACAATAGCATACAGACAACCAGTAACCAAACACAACATATGCTGGTCTTCTCATTAGGGACGTCTCCATCCTGTCAAAAGCAACTGTTAAATCATGTAAAAAGCTGTGTATTAAGTGCTCTGTGTTCTCCCCTATCGTTTCAACAATGCTGAAGGTATACGTGGAGGTGAAAAATAGCAAGATAAAAATGTAGTGGAAAATGCAGCTAGGTAGAATGGTGGCCTACTATTTTGGTACTTGCTGAATTTGTGATTGTTGTCATTTCCATTATCCCCTGTTGGTGTAATGTACAGTATAAATATTTCAGAGCTGGTTTTCAGATGTACAGTGGCCCCACTAACATATTTTGTGAAATGTTGTAGGTGAAAAGTGTACTTGTGCAGTATTTTATTTATAAAATAAATACCAGTTATTTTGACATTTTATGAATTAATTATTATTTAAATGACGTGAATGCATTTTAAGTGCGCCTGAAATGTTTTTAGGAGCCACATACTGTTTGTGCATGGGGGCATAACAAATGTTTGCTGGTAATTCAGTGAGGAAGTTATGAATAATTGTGAACTAATTACATGCAAGGGAGACTGCATCTTTAGAAGCTTGGAATCTGGGCTAAATACAAACTTGTTTATAAATGACTTGGTAATCTGACTGTTTTTCATTCAAGAATCTAGTGTTTTTTTACTGGTATGACTAATATAAGACTATAAAAGGATACCAATACAGGTAAACATTTGAAAATACAATAAGGGGGGAGGCAAAGTCAAATAAAACAGAACTAGTTTATAATAAATGGGAAAGAACTTACCATCTTCCCCACTGGTTAGGGTGAATTTGGATGAGAGCCGCTGGTTCTCACTGTCTTATGTAAGAGATGCTACACAATTGCACATTAAAGCTTCAGTACCTCTGCTGCAAGGAATGTCCACATGGCAGTGCTCAAGACAAATCTGACTAGATGACAGCAGCTCAATAGCTGAAGGAAAAATAGTTTCTTAAGCTTCATGAAGGACCAAATATTCCCATTTCTATGTGTTTGCTCATTGCCAGGTTCATTCTCTCTTGAAAAGTTGAAAAAAAAATCAATGTCCTTCAAGTTGTGAAGCAGCTGCTGTATAGTTCACAATCCATAAGGGAAGTTTGTGACACAATGTAGTTTCCTCAAGGTTGAAAATGCATTGATTTGTGATCGGGCAACTAAGCTGCTTTGGGTTCAGTTATTGTGAAAATAAGAAGCTTTATATCCATCTACATTGAAACTACAAGCCAAATCCAAGCAGGTAGCTAGTTTGTAATAGTGATTTTTGTTGTCAATTCAGATTATCAAGTCAGCAGTTATCTTAGCTTCTCCAAACTGTGCTGTTTGACCTTCTCACTCTTCATGAAAATCTTTGTTAGTGCATCGAACAAAAAAATGTAAAGTAACAAAACCATTTCAGCGACAATTAATCATGATCTTCCTTCAAAATGCCAAACAATTGCCTTGCTGTCCTGATCATCGCTTATTTAGGAATTTCAGAAGCTTAGGATTTCATTTACAAGCTGAAGACACCATCCCCAAGAAAATGCTGTTTTGCAGTAGAGCTGTTCAGGCATGCCATCAAGACATGGTTTTGCGCCATATCGCAGTGTGGTCAGGATCACTTGTTGTGTCTTTTCTATGGTTCCGCGACACCATGATCAGGGGTATTGACTAGCGGTGATTTAGGAATGTGAATTTACCTCTGCGCAATTCCGATCATATGTGCCATCAAGAGCCTACCCTCAACCATATCCCCCCCTTTTCTCTTCCTATCTTCCGGTCTGGTTTTTCACGCACTAGTGTACCTTCTGTTCTCCTCACGCTGATCATACGCCCCTCCTTACTACATGAATAATGGCACACATTTAGATTCACCGAACCGGACTTCGCAGCACATATCTCACCTTAACCCATAAAACCAATTACCGAAAAGCCACACATTTAAGAGCCGACCCATTTCCTGAAAGGTAACCCACAGCGCGAATTACCCAGACATCATTCTAGAACCAAACAACAACAAACTGTGTTAATGTGTAGGATTAGCTTCTCAGTACTTAGCAAAAGTATAAATGCATAAAATTTGCAGATTTATCTCTACTTCTTTATTGGACAGCCACTAATAATTAAGGCATGGCTCTGAAATTCAGACCTGGTTCAGTCTTCAAAATAAGCATGATAAAAGCTGCCTCGCATGGTATGAACACGGTGTGAAGATGAAAGAGAACTGTTACTTTTATATCTGTGGTGTAATTGTGCCATTAATGACGTACATTGGTCCTGATGGCAACACTCTACACCACACGTTCCAACTACACCCACTTGTTCATACAAGGTGGATTTCCTTTTTCATGAATTTTCAAACAAATCATGATGCAAATTACTCTTAAATGTGTGTTAGCCGTTTAATTACAACAATTCCGTTTTGTAGCCTATATATTTAGGGATTAAATCAGACTTTCAAACCCTGTAACTGGCTGAAGAGGATAAATAAGCAAATGTATGGCATTTTGAGGCTTGTCCAAACACATTCTGCTGCCGCACACATAGAAGAGCCTGGTGGTCTTACCGAATCAGGTAACAGCAGAAGAGTAGGCTGAGGATGAAGACGAAAATGGCCGTCCCAAAGACCACAATGTAGATATTGAGGGGAAGGTTCTGGAACCCTATATTCGGCATCCTGAAACTGTAATGCTGTAAATCTGAGGTCATGGATAACCTAGAATGAGAGGGAATAGAGACAGAGAAACATCAGCGAGTGATTTATTGATCACAACACTAAATGCAAGTGCAAATGCTAGCAGACCACATGCCCATTAGTGCAGTAATCCATTTATGCTGTGTCAGCTCAGTCTCAAAGGAAAATAATCACCCTGTCTGTCGATGCACGTATAAGCAAATGTTCTTGTCAGTATGACTGTGATTTGATATGTGGCTTGGCTTGATTTCTGAACTGTTTCCACAACAACTGCTTATGTACCCAACAGACCCATGAATAAACTCATTAATGCATTAAATTGTGCATTGGGCAGTGCATGTAATATTCTAGTGGAGAGAGTTTGAGAACATTGGTCCTGCAGGAGCCATTAAATTATACCCACACTGTCTGTCTGTGGGAAATTAGTGTTAACTAATCAACTGAGAGTCAGCACAGCTTTGACTTGGTCCCATCTGAGCATGTTTTTAGGCTAGCTTAATCTAGATTCAATATTATATTCTGACTAGAAGAAAATACATAAAAGTAACCCTAAAAGTAAACCCGAATACAAGTTCTGCCAAAACGTAATTCAGTAATGGATTGGAGTACAGTCACCCAAAAAGATATTGGGACACTTCAATTTCACATGTGTTAGAACGCATCAAATAACTAAAATAATCAAATAAACTGCTAAAACAAGAGCCAAAATGGCAGGGTCAAAACGTTCAAAACGGATACTAAACAAAGCACCCCTGCATTAAGAAAATGTTATAAAACTTTTAAATCATGTCTTCACAGCAAGACCATGACTGTATATGACAAAACCATCGTTAATCAGGTGACTGGGGATGTTTGGGACAATTTTGTTTATAGGTTTTTTCTTTTCAGATAGTGGGAAAGTAACATTCACAAAATTGGATTATTACAATTTAAACTATTTCTGTCTGTATCAATTACAGTACCATCTTTAAAGGCCTGCTTTCCAAAATTGTAGTTTATCTTGCACTAAGCTGAAAAATCTCCACTTCAGTAGACACGTGCACACCATTAAATTAACAATTTTATTCCTATTGACTTGAAAGTTGATAATATATCATTCGACCTGATGTATATATATAACATTTCCATTCGTTAAAACCATAGGGTGTGGGGAGTGTGTGTGTGTGTGTGTAAATCTTTGTTTGTTTATGTGTGTGAGAGTAAGAGTGGGACATTCTTTATGATGTTACTCCCCCCAGTGCGGGCATGTCTGGACATGCCTTTAGTAGACAAGAGATATGTGGGACAGTGTGTGTGTAAACAAAGGGGAAGGTATAGAAAAACCATGTGACGTAACAGCACATGCAGCTGGGTGTTAGCCATTATACTTTGTTCTCTCAGTCTTGGAGCTGCTATACTCTCTGAATGTGAGGGCCTTTGACACATTGAAATGCTCCCACTTTCCCGTCTGTGTCTGTACAGCTTTACCCATGCAAAGCTTTCTGACAGATGAGGGTAAATATACAAACAGAAAATCAATAACCAGCTGCCTTTACACACACACTGTTATATCAATAACAGCATTGCTTACTCTTACCGATACAGTGTGTACTAGTAAACTATGAATTTTTTTACCTAGTTTGAGGTCTGAATCTGTCAGGTTCATGATGCAATTTTTCCTCTGTGGCAAAATACGATTGTACAGCCATTAATTGTCTGAGCTCTTGCGGCCTGGTTCTTGTCACAAAGCCAAAACATACATACATACATACTGACATTTTAATGTCCTCAAACACAAAGTTGCATGTCCTTGAGAAAATCCTCAAGTTCAGGACATAGAAAAGAATCCGGAAGGACCGACATGTTAAAAGAATGATGGGTTGGGCATGTTGAATGGGTTCAAGGCTGGGAGAGGCTCCACTGGCTGCAGGCAAGTACTTATCCTCCTTTTCCCTTCAGGACCCCAGTGTCAGTGGTACTATTCATTTTAATATCATGTCTGTTGAATGATTACCTGCTTGCAAAATTTGCCACTTTTTAATATATTTTAAAATGCAAAATATTCCTGTGTTTGCATACCTGAAGCAGCCATTACTGCAGTTTTCAGTGTCACATGATCCTTCAAAAGATATATTATGCTGATTTTGTGCTCAAGAAACATTTCTCACTGTTATCAAAGTTAAACAAAGAGACACATTGATCTGAACAAACATTAAAAAAAGTTAAAAAAGATAGATATTCATTGCTGATAGTAATTGAGCAAAAACGTCTTTACTTGTAATTGGTTTGCCTCCAATTTAATGCAGGGTCTGTGTCATGTTACAGTGAGTTGCTCAGAGACAAGAAAACAAAGTATGAGAGCTGGATGCATTTGTCACAACATCACTTTCACCCCAGTTAACAGTCACAGCATTCCAACTGAGATTTGTGTTTATCAACCATAATGAGGGCAAACTGAGTAAAAGGGGTTTTGATAGGTTAAAATATCCACCACAATCATAAAGTATGCACTGATGTGAAAATTCTGGGCCGATATCAATAACAATTAATCAACAGCTTGTTGTGTACTTTACTTTATGAAATTAGGAATTAGTAAATGCATCATACAGATCAGACAGTCTTGTCATATCATTAGAAATATCTCATCACTGAGACACTAAGATAAACCCAGTAAAACTAAATAAATGAGTTAAAATATTGGGCTGTAATTAAATTTTTCGTATCATTAATAATAAACTAATTTTATCCAGTAAGTGCATATAACTGCTGCTATTTCAAATACACAGTTCTATCTTTTCATTGCAAGTTTTATCTTGTAGGTAATGAAACAACTTACTGAGTGAAGTGATATTGCTCTGCAAACTCATTTTTGCCTATAGTCAGCTCAGAGCAAAATTCCTCATCCGATTTTGCTTATGAGTCTCATCCAGCATAGAAAAAAAAACCCATTCAAACAAACCTGGCTCTCTCACATAAATGTACTTAAGCTGAATCTTTAAAAGCAGCTATCAAATTTGACTTTATAACCATTTAACAGATCGTAAATGTGAAGAACTACAGCACTGATTTATAGTGTAAGTGATTACAATTTATGATTTTATGGCACTGTTAGGAAAAAATTCTTTGTTTACTCAAGACATAACAAAAATCCACCTTGGGAGTGTTAGGGATTTTCCCCAAATCTGATCCTGTGATTCTGAGATGTTTCTTAAATGAGCAATAGGCATCTTTCCTTCGTGTCTCATTCTCGATGGACTACAGTAAGATGGTTATGTAACTTTCAGGAACCTTGCCTGTAAAGGGAATCTCCAATAGTGAGCAGATCAGATGGTCTAAAAGCTTTAGAATTACATGTCAACTTCTCAAAAGAGAGAAGACGGAAAGCTTGCAGAGGTCACAGCAGGGACACCACAAATGAAAACCCCCTGTGAACCGCAGTGACAGTTTCACGTACCAGCTTCTGCTAAGCAAGAGAGTCGCAGACACCAAATGTATCCCGGAGCCACTGTCCTGCTGTGGAAGACAAGCCGAACCACAAAAGGTATTTTTAAGTGTCTGTCAGGCCATTGCTGCCTCCCAAAATGAAGGGAAGTGAAACTAAACAGCTTCTTTTTCTGATCTTCCGTACCACAGGGTGCAATATCCAGTCTCTTCTCGCCCCTACTTCCCATTATGTCACCAACCTGACCAGACAAGGTCATTCTGCAATGCTCGGCTTGCTTTAACGACACTGCCAAATGGTATTTTCACCTCCACTGAGGAGGAAAAGCTTTTCAGTAGAGCAGAGTCACTCTCAGAGCTGAGAGGAAGTGCAGAGTAACACTGTGGCCCTTGCTTGTTCAAAATGTGCTGCATTTTAAAATTCTTAATATACTCAGATGGGTTATAAAACGCAAACTCTTGGGCTTAAAAGAAGGTTCTGACTAAACAAAATGATTCACATACAGTGAGCCATATGCAAAGCAGTAGTACTGTTTGTTTTGTTTTTTAAAACAAAGCAACAAAACCTACTCTATAGTGCCCTATTCACATCTACTTTATTTCAACTTCAATTTCAGTGTAAATAAAGGAGTGAGAAGTATATTTAAAAAAAGTCTCAATAGCCCATTTGTTATACTTGAAATATAGTAAAGCACTAAAAGGATCCTTGTTACAGAAAATAAATATATTCCTACAAGATGGCTTACTCACAACACTAGTAAATGATTGGTGCTTGAAAATGAAATTGCACTGGAGTGAAAGCAATAACAATTAACAATAATCTTGAACCTTGAATAACAAAATTCGCTAATATTAGTATCATGAACTTAGCATTTGCATTACGTGAAATAATAATAAACAACATACTTTTTACAGCTTTTATCAAAGTTTGCCTTAATTTATAAATATACTTGTCTGTAAATAATTCATGATCATTCATAGTTCATTAACTGATACAACTTGAAATGTTAAAAATGCATTATGTAAATATTAACAATGTTCAAATACGTAAATGCTGTAAATGTATAACTCTTGAAGGAACACTTGAAACCCATTTGTAAGTGACAGTAACAGAATAGGGCTTTCTATGCCCTACCTCCCTTTCTCTTACTATCTCTCTCTCTCTATATATATCCATATTATTACATTAGATCATAGGGAACAATGTCACATTCCAATTTATGTGCATTAGCTAAGCTCTAATGACAATTCTAGACCTACTGTGCCCTGAGTTTCCTTATTACTCTTTAAAAAAAAAGATGCTCTGAGGAGGCCTTCAACTTGAAATGTGACACAGGGTTTAGAATTGAGATACTTTTATATTTGAGCACAAAATTTAGAAATGTATAGTCAACCCAAGAAACTTTCATTATCAGGCCTGAATACTACATTACCGAGACATTACAGGGACAATTAGGTAACTTTAAATGTCTGTGCCTTGACGGCATGCGCACTGTAGCTTTAATGTCCCAAACACAAAGTTAAATTATCATAGCCAGGTAAACCCTAACAGCTATTCTCATGTAGGGTATAACAACTGTACAGTGCACTAAGGAATATTTGAATTATTTGAACGCCGAGTTGCTTTGTTTCTCTTGATAGGTGACGTCGTCTTCCCCCACGTGAAAACGCAGCTAAACACATTACAACACACACATATAACAAACATATGTCGACCTGGTGAATTACCATGGTAACATCACGGCTTTCACTAATAAGGGCCTTGCGCACAGCAGAACATTTTCATAGTACCAGAACTAATTTTGAAACTACCCACTTTTCGGCGTGTTCGCACCGCCGGACATGGGAGCGATTTTAGTACCGGACTGCCTTTTTCGAGAACCAAATAAGCTCCTACTCCAGAGCAGAGTCTAACCAGCACAACTGGTACTAATAGTGACATAAGTAGACATTGATTGGCCAAAAGCATACGAAAACGCCCTCACCCGCCACGAATAAAAAACACTGTGGAAACATACTGTAAATATTGTGTCAACTTATTTCGCAAGTATAGAGAACAGCGATAGATGGACGGACGCTGAAGTGCAGGCACTTGTAGCCAATGTAGCACTGCCAGTTGTCGTTAGGGATTCTTAGTCCTCCTTTCCATTCTTCAATCGCTTTACGTATACGTCAGCTTTCCATGTCCATTATTGTGAAACCAGCGAGACAACAAAAACACAGTTCCGATCACAGCGTCCTCCATCCTCCAGTTAATGTTGTTCTTCTGTTTTTGTTGTTGAATAGCGCACAAATGACGACGCTGTCGACCAGCTTACGTCACTTAGTACACACTGTCAGTGCGAATGCAACCCTTTAAATAGTACTGGGAAATAGTTCACGCAAAATCGTCCAGTACTTAAGTACACCGTACGTTTAGTTCTGGACCAAGGTGAGAAAGGGACTATTGATGAAAATCATACCCCGGCCTGCAGGCATAGGCCAGGATTCCGAATCCGTTGCTGCCAGGGGGTTTTGGTTGTGTACGTATGTGTGGGGTGGAGTTATCAAAATAGGTGCGAGGTCATGTAGGGGTATGGGCGTGTTTGTATTGGTCCTTTCAGATATCAACATTGTTTGTCAAAATTCGCTTAGTGCACCTTTAACTAAATTGCTCTGCAAGATTCCTTTACAACTATTGCTCCACTATGACGGTAGTTAACCTAAAGAAAGAAAACTGACTGTAGAAGACTACAATTTATACAATATTGTCCATTATAGCACCCACTAAATATGAGAATGCATTGCACACTTGTGTTGTGTTATGAATTGTGTTTCTGGCACATTTTGGAATGCAACAAAATGTAAAATTGCAAGTTGTTGTCATTTAGCAGATTATTTATCCAAACTAAGCTACAATACCCATATTTCAGAGGCATTTTCAGGTTTCAAACCTACAACTTATTTTGGTTAGCAGCAGTCTAGATTTGCAACCAGCAGGCCACACAAACTACGTTAATACTTTGCAAGAAAAAAGCTGTTATTAATTGCCAAATCCATAGCTGATATAGTTCATGTTTGACCACCCTCATATTACTGTCTTCTGGAAATGTCTTCAATATGCACAAAGTCATCCTGACAATAAAAGCTGGAAATATCCATTTTTGTTACCAGTAAGAGCAAAAAAAAAGTCCTTCTGAGGTTAAAAGAAAAGCACCCCGGTATCTCTGGAAAATAAAATAAGATACTTTCTCTTTCTCTGTCTATAGGCCACCAAAGACAATTCTCCATATACGCTAAGTATATGCAACTTTCTAACATTCAACTTCACTTTCAGATTTGCTCATGAGTCATGTCTCACTTTGACACTCCGCACAGACGCAAAAGGAAGCATTTATTGCAGTAAAGAGAGCTATAATTACACACTCTGTGCTCAACTCTGATTGCTAAAGTGTTTGCATAGAGATGTTGTGAAACTCAGTAAAGTAGACCATCAGCATACACCTTTATAATGACTTCTCTTAGGTTGCCTGGCAGCTAAAGACCCAGTGGCAAACGTTAATGCATAGATATTTCACACATCCTCTGAGTGGCCCCAAATATATGCAAATTTTGGATATGACATTAAAATGAACATGCCAACAATATTAAAGTGGACCTTTTAGACAGCATCCTAACCATCATGGAACAACATAAGTGACTGATTTGAAACACACAATGCAGGACATCTGAGTCATACAAATAGCGCTCTTCACATGTAGTACACAGGAAACACTCAACTCACAATAGATGGCAATAGAGTTTGACGTCAGTATGTTGCTTGGCAAATACTCTAACATGAAAAAATACTGGGTCAAATGTTGAGTAAAATATTCAATTATTCAATAATCCAACTTTTAATATATACAGGGTCAGGGGTTGGACAAAATAATCTCTTTAAGATCTTTTATTTATCTTTTCTTTGTCTATATTCTCTAGTTTGTATATCAGTGTAGTATATATTTTGTTCAGCAGTGGTTAGTTACAAGCACTCAGTGAAATGTGTGATGGTTGGACTTCCAGAAACAAATCATGGGAGCAGTTTCAAGGCACTGTATATTAGGGCTGTCAGTTGATTACAATTTTTAATCTGAATAATTACATGATGTGTTGATTAATTAATCTAATTAATCACAAAATAAATTTGACTGTGAAAATACCCACAAAAGATTATTTAAAGCTAATATTGTGTTAAATGAGAAAAGTATCAAGTAAACATAACAAAAAGTAGCTTTAGAAAGAAATATTATATTTGATTCAATGCCTAACATTAACTATGAACATAAAAAAAAAGTAATTTGAGAAACTCAGGGGAAAGGGACATTGTAAACAAAAACAGCTTGGTTAACAGGTCTTCAAAACTACGTCGTATGTTCCACAGAAGAAAGAAATGTTTGGAATGACGTGATGTTGAGTAAATGATGACAATTTTCTTTTTTGGCAAAAGTATCCCATTTGTTTAGTTTTTTAAACAGGTGGCGGTAAATGTCTTTATGAGTAAGTCATTGAGTCATTCATTCATTCATTCATTCATGCTTTGATTCGTTCAAAGCTGAGCTAAGGGGACATGATGTAAATGGCTCTCTTTATGACTGGGACCACGAATCATTGGTTCACATGAATCGTTCACACACACAGATTCATCAGAAGTAATCACTGCTGTGTAAACAACCTGTAACGAGACGCATAATAGCTTCTGAGTTCTGCCTGTGGCTTTAATATGTATTTTCGTTGGAAAACTTGAGCAAAAAACAGACATATTGTGTTTCAAAAAACAGTCAATATTAACTTCTTATTTACTGAATTGTATAAAATCACATTTGCACTCATGCTATTCAGGACAAAAACAGCACTCGTGTGATATTGCACTCGTCGTTCTCGTGTGATATCACTTATCATATGACATAAATATGAAACAAAATCTCATACAGCGGTATTTTTTGCCCAAATATCTTGAATTTCAGGGCATAACTGCATTTAATACTACATCACACAATGAGTTGCTGCCTGCATCAGGTTTTTCAAAACAGTCTCTGCTGTATAAAGATGACATACAGGTATGGGGGCAGGGGCGAGTGCGTTAATGATTCAAATATTTTAATGACGTTAGTATCCATAATAATTAATTAAACCTAAACGATTTAAATTAAGGAGTCCTACTGTACCTTTACACAGGATAATTGTTTCTAGTTTAAAGAACAGCAGTCTTTACATTATGAATGCACTATACAAGGATGGAAAAGACTTTATCAGCAAAGAAATAGAATAGTGGGCGAAAAACCAAAAGTGAATAATAGGGACTGTCAAACACTAAGGAGGATTGTGTCCAAACTCAAAAAGAAAATAACTAGTGCATCAAAGGTGACAGCAAACCTCAATATTCAATTGGAAGACTCTGTTTCCACAAAAACTGACCACAGTGAACATCACAAAGCCAACATCCTTGAAAGAGCTGCAATTGCTAAAACTTTAAATCACAAAAACAAACATGCTAAAATGCACAAAAGATGGTGTCAAGATCATGAAACCTGGACCATTGGAGAGCCAAGATGAACTTCAGCATCTGCCCTGGCAAGCTCAAACACCTGAATATTATCAAACCACTGCAGAGAAAAGCGAGAAGTCGCTTCTTCAGTACTGAATACAGTATATTAATAATCAACATTTCTCATGTCCTATTTTACAACTTATATTCATTTTTCTTTTCGCAGAGCATTTTGGGATTGCCTTCTCCGCAAAGGATGCATGTGATACTCAGACTTAACTAAAAGTTGCGTCACTGAGAAGTTAATACACTGTTGTCATCCACCCTTTGCGTCAAGAGTGTATCTATAATGATCTAAAATGTTGTCTGGATAGGCAGACATTAGATTACTAGGTTTTGGAACAGACAGACTATAATTTTTCCCTATGTAAAGTGTTTACTCAGCTTTTCTATCCAAGACAGTTAAATCCATTCAACAAAACAAGACAAAAATAACTCTACTACTCTTACCGACACCACTCTTTGACCTCTCTACAACACTTGTGTAACCGTCGACGTGAAAATAAAATTGACGTGACACATTCATGGAGACAGACACACTTGTTACATAAACCCACCTTTGCCTGAAATAAACCTCTTGATTTTGCAGCACACTATCAGCAGAACAAAGACCTTGCTAGGTATATCGTAAAATTCCATATAGGGAGCGGCAGTTGTTACCCCCACCATCAAAGAGGAGCACAATATCTCAGTCAGAAATAGGGATGTAACGGTATGATAATTTCTTATCACGGTTATAGTGACCAAAATGATCACAGTTATCAGTATTATCACGGTATTGTTAAAATGTGCTGGAGATGTTCAAAAAGTACCGACACACAAATCATTTCACCAAGTTTCATACAATCAACAAACAACAAATAAATTAGTTTTTGTTGCATAACTAACACCAAGAACATGCCAATAGAGGTCCGGATTTTAACTGACAAAAAGTTATCTCATAGCAGTTCAAATAAAGCTTTGAAAAAACAGTTTCATAAATGGTAAACCCACCATTTCAGCTTTTAAATAAGAAAGGGTTAAGTCAACAAGATACACAGATTAATACAATGATTATATGTATTATCTGCCGCCATAAAAATATAGATACCATTAGGTTTAATGGTAGACTCCACAAGCTGTTTTATCACAAAAAGGTCAAAATTACAGCCGGGCAATGCTAATTTTATCTGTTTTTTTTTGTGTTTTTGTGTTTCTCGTAGTTTTTTTTGATGCTTAAACACCACTTTCACTGTTTCACAGACTTAAAACATAAAGAGGGTGCACTTGTCATTTCTTGAATTAAATAAGCATTGTAAATATAAACAGTAAGAGACAATGTTACAACTAGATTATCACACATACTTTTATTAACAGTAGTACAACGAATACACTGTGATGGCATACACCACATGCTGTATATAATACCGACTAATAAAAAATTAAGAAATTTAGCCAAACTAAGGAAGTCAAATAATAAAAAAAGAGAGCATTCACTGCATAACAGTGAGGTAAACAGCAAGATAGCTTTTCCAAAGAAAAAAAGAAGAGTAAAACTAAACTTGCTGTCGGTGACAGTGCTTGCATGTTTTTGTGCCACAAGAATACCAACATGTTCACCTTTGGTTTAAGAAGCAGTCTTTTACTTTACTTTAGCTTGAAAACCATTCATCTTTTCCTCAATATTTGCATAATTTTTTCTGCACGCAGCTTCGTGCTCGTGCTGACGTGGCGAGTATAAACTAGGCTCTACACTCGAAGCGCTGCGCAGCTCAAACGAGTAGCGCGATTTCGTTATGCTTTCCGTTTTGTTTGCCATTTGATGTTTTTCATTCAACAGAAATGGCAGCGCTTAGGAGTTGAAAAACTCGGTGGTCGCGCCAGTGCGACCGCACTCAAAATTTAGTCGCACGGGCAGAAAAAATGATCGCAAAATGTGCCCATTTGGTCGCACTCTGGAGCCCTGTGCAGTACAGTATTTATTTATCCTCAGTTGTTCAAATCGCAGTAATCGAATACGGTTATAGTGATAATTAAAATATGAAACGGTAATACTAACCGTGGGGAATTATATCATGATTTATCGTCAAACCGGTAATCGTTACATCCCTACTTAGAACTATAAAAACCATGTTTTTACTATCAACATGCCCATACTGAGCAGCAAACATTATTCCCCACCTAACATTGTTAATTGATAGTTCCCTTTTTACAGTCGGTTGGACTCCAAACAAAATCAATAGGGCTATATTAGGGAAATTAGATTGGATAATTAGTATTCCTGATGCCTGTCAGTAAACAGGGGCATTGGAAGGCAAAACAATGTGTTACACAGTGATCAAGGCTTCTGACGGTTCCTAAAAAAAAAAAAAAAGTATAGCTACTGACTATTAAAGGCTGGGAAAATTTTTAATTGCTCAATATCTTTCTATTCACTGGAGCTCTTTAAAACAGCAACATGCTTTACCAGAAATTGATTTTTAGTTTTCTTTTTTATCATTATCGTTTTTTGTCTATTTTTCTTTATTACGGGAAAAAGCTGTTTGCACTCTTTCGCAACAAAGTCCCAAGCCAATTTCCAGCAACTTGCATCGAGCCCCTGTATCAGAACAAAGGCTGCTGCCTGAATCTGAAGTGGAAATTTCCACTGAGCCTTGAGCCCTGGCTATCCCAGTTGCACATTTGAAACTTAATATTACAACAAAACTAGAGGGCCTTCAGCTTCGTAAGGGCAGTCTTGCCGATAACAATGTTACAGTGATAGGGCACTCAGCAATTATTACAAATGTATTATATATAAATAATAAAATAAAAACTAGGATATGTCCAATAATGAACTGATATTACAAAGCTTGCTTTCAAGGCTTCAACTCAGCTGAGAGAATAATAGATAGTATCAGACAATGACTGTGCCATTGTCTGCATAAATAAACACTTTTCTTATCAGTGTAATGAGTAAAATCTGCTCTTTTACTACTACTCTCTAGCCAATCTTAAAGGATGGGGCTTCTTTGAAAAATTCAAACTTGCGGAATCTAAATCCTCTCACAGCTTTAAAACTCACAAACGCTTGAAAACTGAAGTGAAGATTAATTTTGAAGTGAAGATTAACTTTGGCCAAATTACCTTGACATTTTATACTCACAAATATTAAGAACACTACACAATTTTGCAGCTTCATAATCCTGTTAATGTGAACATTGTTCAAAAAACAAAAAAAAAACACTTTGCCACAACTGTTTATGCAACAAGCTACAACATATAAGCATATACACTACCGTTTAAAAGTCAGGAATCAGTAAGACATTCGTACTTTGATTTTTATATTTTACTTCTATAACAGCAAGGACACATTCAATTCATCAAAACTGACAGACATTGTAATGTTACAAAAGATTTCTATTTAATAAATATATTTTTCTATTCATTAAAATAACATATATTATCAAAGAATCTGAACAAAAAATTAATCACAGTTTTTTTCCACAAAAATATTAATCATCACAACTGTTTCAACATTGATAATAAGAAATGTTTCTTTAGCAGTAAATCAGCATATTATAATGATTTCTGTAGGATCATGTGACAATGAAGACTGGATTAATGGTTGCTGAAATTCAGCTTTGCCATCACAGCAATAACTACATTTTAATAAAACCATGTAAATGTTAAACTAATAAATTGACAATATTAAGGTTTACTCTGTTGCTCAAACCCTTGGCCGCAAAAGAGATTTATAAAAAAAATAAAAAAAAAATTTTTAAT
>JADLZN010007300.1:224589-428314 GCA_018155175.1 Sinocyclocheilus anophthalmus | reverse complement strand
AAAAATTATAAACGCAACACTTTTTTTGCCTCCATTTTTCATGAGCTGAACTCAAAGATCTAAGACTTTTTTCTATGTACACAAAAGGCCTATTTCTCTCAAATATTGTCCACAAATCTGTCTAAATCTGTGTCAGAGAGCACTTCTCCTTTGCCGAGATAATCAGCACCTCACTAGGTGTGGCATATCAAGATGCTCTAGGCCGTGCATAGTCTTATTGCACACCCGCAGTGTCGTGGTCTTCTCCCACAGTAAAAGGCCACTCTAAAATGTGCAGTTTTTATCACACAGCACAATGCCACAGGTGTTGCAAGTTTTGAGGGAGCGTGCAATTGCTGACTGCAGGAATGTCCACCAGAGTTGTTGCCCGTGAATTGAATGTTCATTTCTCTACCATAAGCCGTCTCCAAAGGCGTTTCAGATAATTTGGCAGTACATCTAACCGGCCTCACAACCGCAGACCACGTGTAACCACACCAGCCCTGGACCTCCACATCCAGCATCTTCACCTCCATGATCGTCTGAGACCAGCCACCCGGACAGCTGTTGCAACAATCGGTTTGCATAACCAAATTATTTCTGCACAAACTGTCAGAAACCAGTTCGGGGAAGCTCATCTGCATGTTCGTCGTCCTCATTGGGGTCTTGACCTGACTGCAGTTCGTCGTTGTAATTGACTTGAGTGGGCAAATGCTCACATTTTGATGGCATTTGGCACTTTGGAGATGTGTTCTCTTCACGGATGAATCCCGGTTTTCACTGTACAGGGCAGATGGCAGACAGCGTGTATGGCGTTGTGTGGGTGAGCGGTTTGCTGATGTCAACGTTGTGGATCGAGTGGCCCGTGGTGGCAGTGGGGTTATGGTATGGGCGGGTGTATGTTATGGACAACTAACACAGGTGCATTTTATTGATGGCATTTGAATGCACAGAGATACCGTGACGAGATCCTGAGGCCCATTGTTGTGCCATTCATCCACGACCATCACCTCATGTTGCAGCATGATAATGCACGGCCCCATGTTGCAAGGATCTGTACAAAATTCCTGGAAGCTGAAAACATCTCAGTTCTTGCATGGCCAGCATACTCACCGGACATGTCACTCATTGAGCATGTTTGGGATGCTCTGGATCGGCGTATACGACAGCATGTTCCAGTTCCTGCCAATATCCAGCAACTTCGCACAGCCATTGAAAAGGAGTGGACCAACATTCCACAGGCCAAAATCAACAACCTGATCAACTCAATGCGAAAGAGATGTGTTGCACTGCGCGAGGCAAATGGTGGTCACACCAGATACTGACTGGTTTTCGGACCCCCCAATACAGTAAAACTGCACATTTTAGAGTGGCCTTTTATTGTGGCCAGCATAAGGCACACCTGTGCAATAATCATGCTGTCTAATCAGCATCTTGATATGCCACACCTGTGAGTTGGATGGATTATCTCGGCAAAGGAGAAGTGGTCACTAACACAGATTTAGACAGATTTGTGTACAATATTTGAGAGAAATAGGCCTTTGTGTACATAGAAAAAGTCTTAGATCTTTTAGTTCAGTTCATGAAAAATGGGGGCAAAAAAAAAAAAGTTTTGCGTTTATAATTTTGTTCAGTGTACGTCACATATAAATCCGCAGCGTACTGCGAGACCGTCAAACCACCAAAACATTTCCTTGCATTTTACATTAACATTTGTGCAGTGAATTAAGAGCTGAAGCGTGCAGAGACCATGGGCAGAGATGTTACGGATGGTTTTGTTCCTTCCCCATGCACTGAAACATAAGCAGTACATTCGTTCACATTCGTTCACATTCTTCCACCAACTAACGGAACTGTCTGTGTTTTAGTGCATGTACAAGAATAAAACTAATGTTATTCTGGTTTATCCAATTGTTTCCTGCAGCGTTAATGACAGATCATGTCAGGTAGCCTAAAAGGGAAGCAAACATTCTGCAGATGATATTTATTTTGTGTGCACTGGCTTGTCTTGAACAGTTTCAGGTTTAACGCAATTTCATATTCTATACAGGCCGTTTCACGTTTATTTCCACGCAGCGCTTACTGCGCCTATATTAAGACTTTTCAGCGATTCACAGTCTTTAAGTTCATATAATTTGTGCCATCATTGATGGAAAAAAACTGTTTACTTATAGTAGTATTTGTAACAGTAAAGAAAGACTACAAAGTAACCGCAGTTTATCACAGCACATGTCTGCTTTGGTCTGATCTGGTAAAGCGAGTGCACGTGTGTGGACACAAAACTTGCAACATCATCAGATTTTAAAAGTAACGCAAAAGTAACGTAACGTGTTACTTTTCATAAAAAGTAACTAAGTAACGTAATAGTTACTTTTTTTATGGAGTAACGCAATATTGTAATGCATTACTTTTAAAAGTAACTTTCCCCAACACTGAATATAATATTAATGTATGTTCAGCACTCTTACAGTGTAATTGAATTGCAATTGTAATGTCACCAAAATACATTTGAAGTTTATGCTGAATTAATTATGCATTTCAAAAATTAAATAAAAGAGTGGATATTTAAAGTGTACTTAAATATACTTGGAATAGTTCCACTTTAGCACAAACAAGTATATTTAACACAACTTTAGTTGAACTTCAGCACTGCTTTTGCACAACTAAAATGCATTATATACAAAATTAGTTGTTCCAATTTAGCAAACTCTAAGTATAGCAGTTTATATTGTGCCACAATATTATTAGTTTATACTAATACATATGAATAAATTTGAACTTAGTATACAATTTTTCCTAGGGTGGCCTCAGCAGGAATAGAGTCATGGAAGAGATGAGAGCTTTGATAACATTTGTAAAGCTTTAGTTTGCCCTCTTTCTTTGTCTGTATCTCAAAGTCTTTCTCTCTCCCTTTGATTCAATTTACTCTGTCAGCTAACAGGTGTTTCTAGGGAATTGCCCTACCAACATTGACACAATACTAATATTGCCTGAGCATTTTAGCTCAGTGGATAACTTAAGTTCATTTTGAAAACATTAAAGTTGAAATCTTATTACTGAATATACTCAAAAAATTAGTGTGTTTGCACTGCGTACAGTGTGTAAAATCAACAGACTCTTATAAGACAGTTCTTTTTAGTGAAGCAAAAAAAAAAAATAGAGAACAGTGTAGTCGAAAAAAAAAAAAAAAAAAAAAAAAAGCTAAAAAAAAAAAAAAAAAAAAATAAAAAAAAAAAAAAAAAAAAAAAATAAAACGAAGCAAGAAAAAAGATGAATAAAAAAAAAACAATCCTACTAATTACATAAATTATCGCAGAACCAGGTTGACTGACTCAGGTAATATGTATTTTTAATAAAAAAACATACAGTATAACCAGTGTCAACCGATTCACGAATAAATGAGAGTTATAAGCTGGTTCTTTTAAGTGAAGCAAAAACATACAGAGAGACGTATAGTCTTCCTAAACTAATTACTAAACATATGATTCAGTTCTTTTGAGTGGATCAAAAAGCATATGAATAAGTACATATTTCTTTCTTCTGCAGAACACAAAATGGTATTAAAAAAACAAAAAACAACTCTGTGTTTTTGTCTATTCAATAAAAGTAAACAGGGTCCAATGCTGTTTTTCCCCTATAATGACCTTCACAGTATTTGCAAAAACTGTTTCTTGAGTCCTGCAGAATAAAGTTTGGAATGACATTAGGGTGAGAAAATGATTTTTGGCTGAACTATCCATTTAAAGCACATCCATCAATAAAAAAAGCTCCACACACAAAAGGCAAAATACAGATCAAGCATTTTTTCCATCACGGTGTTGTAATGCTCACAACCCAAACCAGCCTCCTCAAAGCTACAAACAACTCTCTCATTTCAGCCGTACAGTCACATTTTTTACTTTAGTGTTGCAAGCCAAAGCTCTCATAGCTGGTATAACCTGATGGAAAAACCACATGAACCACACCCACACAGGCCCCTCCCATAATGCATCTGGTTCAGGCATTATAAATCTCTGGGTTTTCTCTTACGTTCATTGACTGGCTGAAAGCAGTCTCTCCATCACTAGCGAGGTCTAACTGAATGACTTTCTCTCTTGAAACAGAGAGCCAGTTTCGATTAAAGACATCACAAAAAAGCTCTGTTCAATTTGCTTCTGAGTGCATCATTTCAAGAATGCGGAAATGTTGGTTATTACCTTATAAGCAGTGTAAGAGTGTAGTGCATTATTCTATTTTATCCCTCCACTTGATTGTGAAGAGCTGAACAAAGGCATGGAATATTAATGTGTGCCAAACCTAGCCAATGCATTAGCTGAGAGTTAGGGGGTGAACATCTAGTTCACACAAGCCAGGAGAATATTTAGCCCTCTGACTCAGTCAGTGCTCATTATATAAACACTTTCTTAAGTCTTAAGAATGACAGGAATCCCAAATCCAAACACAGCATTTCATAGGGCTTAGAGCAGGCTTCAGAGTCAACGTAAAGAGCTGCCAGACTTTCGCATAAGCCTTTGACATTTCATTTGCTTTTGTTGCTCTGGCTGAAGACTTATTCCCTCATTAGATGGGATACCTCACATCAGAAGTGAATCTCAAGGCTTTAAAAGGTCATAGCAATGCTTAACTCTGCCATTTAAACATCACTCCCTCATTTATCAGCCTCTTATCTATGGAAATCTGAAGGTTGGTGAGCATGTTGGGTGGGATGTGAGAAAAAAATGTGTGGTGAAAGTGAGAAGTTTGACTCATAGTGAAAGTCTTGTAGCAAGATGAATTTTGGGGGCTCATTGGTATGGTCAAACCATGCACCTGTTCTGCAGAATTTAGATCCAACACACTTACCTGGAAGTTCTAGTAAACCTGAAGACCTTGATTTGCTGGTTCAGATGTCTAATTAGCATTGGAGATAAACTCTGCAGGACATTGGAACAGGACATAATCCAGGAACAGGACAGGACACTCCAGGTGTAAGAGAATGCTTTTCACTTTAGGTGCCAGATGTTCTCAGTTAAAATCCCAGACAATCCCCAATTTGAGCCCTAGGAGTAAAGATATGAGCTAGTAACTGATAGCCTTTTTCCACTGCAATATTATCAAAGTTGCTGCTTAGCTGCGGGATCTGCTGAATTCTCTTAGAATTATCTGGCCTGCCTTTGCAACAAGAAAAATGATCAAACAGACTATGAAACTACATAAGCAGCCCAAAAATGAACACAGCTGCCTTTGTTTTGTGAGTCTTATAAGTTGTAACAATTAGGGGTCGACCGATTATCGGCGCCAATATTAAGCATTTTTATGATTATCGTATCAGTCGTTTTCAAAACCGATTTGCCGATAAAATAACTTAATTTTGAAATGCGCTATTTGGCTCTGATGCAGTCTGTCAGAAGTCAACACTCTGTGGCCTAATGCAATCTCTGCCCACCGCCCATCTGATTTGTTGGGAGTCACGAGTCCGACCAATCAATGCGGAATTCACTCTCACTCCGAATGCGCTTGCTAACTGGAGCTGCTTCAGTGATCACGCATCAGTTGTCTCTCAAAGGTAAGGCAGCAGCAGACGTTGCTTAAGTTGCAATAAATCACAATCCACTAACGTTACACTGAAGTTGCAAAACACCTCAATATTATCTATGATTTCCGCGATGCGGAGAACGCGGACGGAATCGCGGAATCCAGTCGTATAAATGGAATTGACTGTATGACGTGGAATGTCACGGAATTTGTCAAAGTTTGGATGAATTAATCAAAAGTAGGTCAGTACACTTAAATCAAATCATGTGGACTAGAATTTGTAAATATTAAGCCCAAAAATACTATTTAAATATGAATCCAGCATTTTCTGCGTGTCTTTGTGTATGTAAATGGCACAGACGCGCGGTTTTGTTTACTACACAGTACAATTGTGGCCGACTCTCGCAGTGGGATTTCAGCTCTGTCTCACTACATGATGACATACTACATGAACAACACCTCCAGAACTAGATCTACTCCCCTGAGAGTCACTTCATGCGCATTTGAAACGTTATAACATGGGATTAAAACCCTCTCATATCAAAATTATCATAGACAATCTACAGGAAAACAGTTCCTTATGGCACCTGTCAAAATATATTTGTGTTAGCTTGAAGAAATGATGCAGAAAATATATATAACTGTGGAGATGTATTGGTGCAGTATTGATGTACATAATACTACTCAGGGATGAACGTTTCCTGTCACTACAACGGATTTACGTCAATTGGAAAAAATGAGGGGAAAAGAAACATGTAGCGCATTGTTGTTGTTCTGCCGGCACACCAAAAATCATCCCTGCCACGGCTGCAGATTCTCACTGACAACATAATGCTACTCGCATCATTCACAGTCGGGTTATTAGCAGAGAACACAGAGCAGAACTTGAATTTCGGTGTGGGATTGCTTTTAAGTCTTGAGTACTCTCATTTTCTGTGAGCCCCCAAAGGAAATTGACCGATTGTTATATATTAGAGTTGCAAATGTGATATTGATTTAATACAACAGTTCAATAAACACGTACTGCCTGATTTTGCTCTATTTCATCAACGAAAATAGTTCCAAATAAAGTAACAGCTCAGCCGCTGCGCAAGTCTAAAAGCAAACACAGCGGTGTTTCATTCATGAATGAAAGTGCATTTTTGAACTAATCTAGTGAGTCAGTGATTCATGATTACCCATTCATAAAGACAGTCACTTGCTTCATTCCTGAATGAATCAGCCGTTCAAACGAATCAATAGAATTAATGATTCAGTGATAAAATCTGTGATTTGCCGCCACCTGCTGGTGCTTTCAGTTTAATTTTTTAGGTATAATTGCAGTTATTTAAATCATTTAATATTTCTGTATTCAAAATTGTATTTAAAACATTAATCTCCACATGAATTTATGAATTGAATTGCACTCATGCCACCTCTGAGCCTCATTGAATGTCTGAAAATGTACCTACAAGCCACTTTTGTGTCCTTCTGTGCACCCTCTGTAGTACAAATACATTTTTCATTAAAGCAGCACTATGTAAATTTTTCTGTGTTCAGAATTTGCTAAATGTATATAATGAGCGTGTACATCATGAATTCATCTTCCAAACTGTGTTTTTTTTTGTCTTATTCTGAATCACTACGGTACACTTATAATAATACTTATATTTGGACTATTGTAGGAGAAAATGCCCCTGTAAATCACTTCACCTCATATTAGGAAGGCAAATTTTTTATCAGAATTTTTGATTATTAATTAGAAGGTGCTCCTTAATTTTTTTACGAAGAAAAACACTGCCCTTAAACTGGGTGTGTGACAGGTATGGCTGTGGAATGGGGTTTGGCTGAGGAAAAATTTTCAGTTAAAATATATATTTTTTTGCTTTAACCCTTGACTACTACAAGGGGGGGGCAGGTCTGGGGTTATTACACTTTTTTGTTTGTTTCACACGGAAAGAAAAAAGAATAATCACACAATACGCTATTTTTTCCATGTTTTAATTTTAATGGTAAACCATTCATTTGCCAAAAAATAAAGAGTTTAACTCTTTAAAATAAAGAGTTTACTGTGGGAGTACTACACTCAACCAACACCAGGGAAGGCAGTTTTTGTCAGAGCCATTGTTATTCTTAATTTTGACATTAATTTTCATTTTTACACCAGACATATATATTGGTTCAAAATATTGGTTATCGGTCTACTTGAGCTATAATAATCAGTATCGGCATCGGCCTTGAAAACACATATCGGTCGACCCCTAGTATAGTAGACCCCACATATTTTAACCTCTAAAATAATTTCTTTCAGTGGGCCCTCTGGCCTCTGACATTAGTGGTCAGAGGTTTGAGGCCAGCAGGTTTTTGAGGCCAGTGTGGCTATTTTTTGAGTTTTGAGATTCTATCAAAGTCACTGTTACAGGCATTGATGGTCCATGCCTCTTCATCCGGCATGAGTGCCTATCTACTTGAAATTTCCATTAAATGATCAACTCCTGGATGCCAAGTACCCTCCTCTTCCCAAGTCCAAGTAATATTTATTCACATAGCTCTTTTCTACACAACGTTAACCCAGGCAAGACATTTCAAAGTTTGAAAAAACTGCCATTGATATGCATATGCCAAGAGCGTTTAAGTCAGCATGCACATGCCAACATCATATTGACTCCATTTGTCATTGTGATATCCTTTCTTGCTTCGTCTCACTCCTCTCAAAACTACTATCTATCTCGTGCTCTCTTACTCTCATCTCTTCTCTTCTCTTCTCTATCTCCCCCTCCCACCCCTACAAAAAAACTGACCCAAGCTGTGGCCTTCGCAAACGCCTTCATTGGAGAAACTGAATGGCTGGAAATTAATTAAATTTGGCTCAGCGGATCGCAAAGCCCATAATGATGGGAGATTTGCCTCTACAATAGCCGAGGGGCCATCCCTAGGCACTATCAAGGGCTTCAAGACCCCAAGTGTGTCCTCTTTTTTTTATTCTCAGTCTCTTAGCACCGAACTTCTCATTTAGGCATTAGTGGTCATGATTTGAGAGCATCGTGGGCCTTCTAAAAGAGCCAGGCTTTTGAGTCCCCCCCACCTGCATGATTATCTCCCTGTCTCACAGAAGGGAGCCATTATTGCTGAGGCCACAACCAGAGCCAGAGCAGTGTAAATGCCTATTATGCTGGGACAAGGGTCACTGCTATGGGCAGTTGGGATAAATCTGCTCTATTTAGGGTGAAAAAAATAAAGCACCCTTACTAGTTAAAAAAGTTAAAAAGAGAAAGAACATTCAACTTGTACAAAGTATAACTTTACTGCACAGCTGCAGAACATACATTCGTCTAAAAACACTGTTAGTGCATTATCATCATCTTGCAGTGTAATTTTTTCACATTATATTTTTCTTTAACAGTGTTTAATTATCATCATTATAACTTTTTTTAATCTCATTTACAATGAAAACAAACAATTGTCAACACACATTTGAACATTTGAAGCTTTAGAATGGCAGTGAATGGGTGTTATTTTTCATTAGTCCAAAAGAAGTCCAATAAAGCGCATCTATCCATCATAAAAAGTGCCCCACACGGCTCCTAAGAGGGGCTGAAATGTCCCGTTTCTGTTGTGTTTTGGTTTGGTTTCTCTGCGTTCCAGTTTGCCTGTGTTCCCTTGTTTGTTTCTATGTTTTTAATTTGTTAATTAGTTCCACACACCTGTTCTGTTTCTCCTTAATTGCCCTGTCCTTGTATTTAAGCCCTGTCTATTTATCAGTTCATGCTCTGCTATTATTTGTGTTCGGATGTGTTTGGATTATTTATTATTATTTTTTATTTATTGTTTGTGATTTATTATTAAAATTCCCCTTTGGATTATACTCCTTCGCCGTGCGCTTTATTATACAGCCAGCACACGTTACAATACCTGTATACATTATATATTACAACTGTTTATATTTTCTTATATATACAGTGGGGAAAAAAAGTAGTCAGCCACCAATTGTGCAAGTTCCCCACTTACAAAGATGAGAGAGGCCTGTAATTTTCGTCATAGGTAGACCTCAACTATGAGAGACAAAATGAGAAAAAAATCCAGAAAATCACATTGTAGATTTTTAAGAATTAATTGGTAAATTCCTTGGTAAAATAAGTATTTGGTCACCTACAAACAAGCAAGATTTCTGGCTCTCACAGACCTGTAACGTCTTCTTTAAGAGGCTCCTCTGTTCTCCACTCATTTTCCACATATTGTAAATATGGCACTGTTGGGCGAACTGGGTATCAGTATAAAAGACACCTGTCCACAACTTCAAACAGTCACACTCCAAACTCCTCCATGGCCAAGACCAAAGAGCTGTCATAGGACACCAGAAACAAAATTGTAGACTTGCACTAGGCTGGGAAGACTGAATCTGCAATACGTAAGCAGCTTGGTGTGAAGAAATCAACTGTGGAGCAATTATTAGAAAATGGAAGAAATACAAGACCACTGATAATCTACCTCGATCTGGGGCTCCACGCAAGATCTCACACCGTGGGGTCAAAATGATCCCAGAACCACACGTGGGGACCTAGTGAATGACCTGCAGAGGGCTGGGACCAAAGTAACATAGGCTACCATCAGTAACACACTGCGCGTCCAGGGACTCAAATCCTGCAGTGCCATACGTGTCCCCCTGCTTAAAGCCAGTAAATGTCCAGGCCCATCTGAAGTTTGCTAGAGAGCATTTGGCTGATCCAGAAGAGGATTGGGAGAAGGTCATATGGTCAGATGAAACCAAAATATAACTTTTTGGTAAACTCAACTTGTCGTGTTTGGAGGAGAGTGGATGCAACTCAGCATTCTAAGAACACCATACCTACTGTGAAGCAAGGGGGTGGAAACATCATGCTTTGGGCTGTTTTTCTGCCAAGGGACCAGGACGACTGATCCGTGTAAAACGAAAGAATGAATGGGGCCATGTAAAGTGAGATTTTGAGTGAAAACCTCCTTACATCAGCAAGGGCATTGAAGATGAAACGTGGCTGGTCTTTCAGCATGACAATGATCCCAAACACACCGCCCGGGTAACGAAGGAGTGGCTTCGTAAGAAGCTTTTCAAGGTCCTGGAGTGGCCTAGCCAGTATTCAGATCTCAACCCCATAGAAAATCTTGGAGGGAGTTGAAAATCCGTGTTGCCCAGCTACAGCCCCAAAACATTACTGCTCTAGAGGAGATCTGCATGGAGGACTGGGCCAAAATACCAGCAACAGTGTGTGAAGACTTACAGAAAACGTTTGACCTCTGTCAGTGCCAACAAAGGGTATATAACAAAGTATTGAGATTAAATTTTGTTTTTGACCAAATACTTATTTTCCACCATATTTGCAAATAAATTCTTTAAAAATCCTACAATGTGATTTTCTGGAGTTTTTTTTCTCATTTTGTCTCTCATAGTTGAGGTATACCTATGAGGAAATTTACAGGCCCTCTCATCTTTTTAAGTGGGAGAACTTGCACAATTTGTGGCTGACTAAATACTTTTTTTCCCCACTGTATATATATATCTAATATATATATATACGTATATATATTATTATATATATATCTTTAGACCATATCAGGAACTGAGCTGCTCCTCCTCAAAGTTACAAATGAACCTGCTCTATCATCCAAGTGTATGCCCCCCCTCATATGATTGTAAAGTGCTTTGGGTGTACAGCAATACACAATTAAGCGCTATATAAATGCATCATTCATCCGATCGTGGTTGTATTTCTCTATTAGTGCTACTGGATCTTAGTGCTGCATTTGACACTATCGACCACAACATTCTTTTGAGTAGACTACTAAATTATGTTGGCATTAGTGAAATTGCATTAGCATGGTTCAAATCATACTAATCTGACCGTCTCAGACGTTTGCTTTTCACACTTTGCTGTTACCCTTGGGAGTATCTCAAAGAAATATGCTAGCTTTTCACTGTTATCTGATGATACTCAGCTCTAAATTCTTCGTGGGCCGATGAACATACAATTTGCAAATAACGGAATGCATAGTTTGATATAAAAAACTGGATTGACTAGTAATTTCCTGCTAATTCCAAAAAACGAGTGTTAAGTTGTTGGACCAAATACCTCTGCATGTAATAACCAAAAACGTCTAACACTTGAGGCTGCTTTGTTAACTTCCTCGTAATCAGTTTAGCTATTTGATGTGCAATCTTTCATTTGAAAGCCATTTTTCTAGCATTTGTAAAACTGCATTTTTCCATCTTAAAAACATATCTAAATTATGACCTATGCTCTCAGTGTCAAATGCAGAAACATTAATTCATGCGTCATGACCTCAAGGTTAGATTATGTGTAATGCTTTATTTGGTTGTTGCTCTGCGCGCTTAATAAACAAACTCCAGCTGGTCCCAAATGCAGCAGCTAGAGTTCTTACTAGAACCAGGAATATGACCATATTAGCCCGGTTCTGTCAACTTTGCACTGGCTCCCTATTGAACAACGAATACATTTTAAAATCTTGCTAATTATTTATAAAGCCCTGAATGGTTTAGCTCCTTTAGCCACACCTCACAGACAGCAACACAGAACCCAGCTCTCCTTCGCATCCTCCTGCACCTAAACGAACAAACACAAATCGCAGTTTATACATGCAAACAGAAAAAGATGTGAAAGAGCCCAATTCAACACCCGCAGTGTTCTGTGCGCACAGGGCGCACGCAGAGAGACGCATGCTTGAACACCAAAATTTGCCTCTTTTTGCTCTTGTACCAACAAATACATACAAAATTATGTCAAAAAAATACCCTCTTGGAGAGTATCCCCGAAAAAAACTACGGTTATTTTAAGTGAAAGTAAACAGTGGAGAAAGAAATTGGATGTGTATTATTATAATGGATGCCTTGTCTCTTAAAGTGACCTAATTTACTAGCTGCTGTCGGTAATGTTAATCCAAGAAAATGAAAGAAAATCACTCACTTCTCTTAACTGAATAGCTTTGAGTTTAACAAGAATGAATCCACAGTGCAAAACTGCATAAATGGTGGCCAATACAGAGTAACTCATATACAACTCACGTTTTATAGGCACAGCAAGCTAAACAACAAAACATGGCGATACCCATCTGGAGTGATAAAAATGTTGAGCATTAATGAATATATACATGCCTCAGACGTGTGGGAGGTGTAGGCGGTGTTGTGTTTGTGTGACGTCCTCTAAAAAACACGGAAAGTCAGGTATAGCTAATCCCATTTCCTTAACTGGTTTATGCTCGTTATCATTTATGACATAATCGGCTGTAATGCTACATGATGATGCTAATTCATCTGTGCTAGCTCTAATTATTTATCTGTCTACTACGTTCATAGTCATAATGTTTATGTTGTTTAATATTCATGTTGATAAATAATGATAGTACAGGTGCATCTCAATGAATTAGAATGTCGTGGAAAAGTTCATTTATTTTTAGTAATTCAACTCAAATTGTGAAATTCGTTTTTTAAATAAATTCAATGCACACAGACTGTTTAAGTAGTTTAAGTCTTTGGTTCTTCTAATTGTGATGATTTTGGCTCCCATTTAACAAAAACCCACCAATTCACTATCTCACAAATTAGAATATGGTGACATGCAAATCAGCTAATCAACTCTAATCAGCTGCAAAGGTTTCCTGAGCCTTCAAAAATGGTCTCTCAGTTTGGTTCACTAGCTTACACAATCATGGGGAAGACTGCTGATCTGACACTTCACAAGGAGGGTAAGCCACAAACATGAATTGCCATAGAAGCTGGCTGTTCACAGAGTGCTGGATAAGCATGTTAACAGAAAGTTGAGTGGGAGGAAAAGGTGTGGAAGAAAAAGATGCACAACAACCGAGAGAACCGCAGCCTTATGAAAACTGTCAAGTCAAATCGATTCAAGAATTTGAGTGAAAAATTCACAAGGAATGGACTGAGGCTCGGGTCAAGCCATCAAGAGCCACCACACACAGACGTGTCAAGGAACTTGGCTACAGTTGTCATATTCCTCTTGTTAAGCCACTCCTGAACCACAGACAACGTCAGAGGCGTCTTACCTGGGCTAAGGAGAAGAAGAACTGGACTGTTTTTCCTCTTTTCAGATGAGAGCAAGTTTTGTATTTCATTTGGAAACCAAGGTCCTAGAGTCTGGAGGAAGGGTGGAGAATCTCATAGCCCAAGTTGCTTGAAGTCCAGTTTTAAGTTTCCACAGTCTGTGATGATTTTGGGGTGCAATGTCATCTGCTGGTGTTTGTCCATTGTGTTTTTTGAAAACCAACGTCACTGCACCTTTACCAAGAAATTTTGGAGCACTTCAATGCTTCCTTCTGCTGACCAGCTTTTTGAAGAAGCTGATTACATTTTCCAGCAGGATTTGGCACCTGCCGACACTGCCAAAAGCACCAATAGTTGGTTAAATGACCATGGTGTTGGTGTGCTTGACTGGCCAGCAAACTCACCAGACCTGAACCCCATAGAGAATCTATGGGGTATTGTCAAGAGGAAAATAAGAAACAAGAGACCAAAAAATGCAGATGAGCTGAATGCCACTTTCAAAGAAACCTGGGGCCCCCCCCCCCCTTCCATACCATCTCAGCAGTGCCACAAACTGATCACCTCCATGCCACGCCGAATTGAGGCAGTAAATTTTTATTGGTCTTTGAAGTATTCTAATTTGTGAGGTTGTGAATTGGTGGGTTTTTGTTAAATGTGGACCAAAATCATCACAATTAAAAGAACCAAAGACTTAAACTACTTCATTCTGTTTGCATTGAATTTATTTATAGCACGAGTTTCACAATTTGAGTTGAATTACTAAAATTAATTAACTTTTCCATGACATTCTAATTATTGAGATGCACCTGTAAAATGCTATTGAATTTCATGTGAGTTATGTGAGTGACAATGCAAGTCGGTATGCTGTTATATGATGTTATGCATCATTATGTTATTGTATGAGGGGAGCAGGCTATAGTTGTATGCGAATAATGATCATTTATAGTGGTTGCCGTTTTTAGAGTACTGCTCTTTTTTTAAGTTGCAGATAAACCACACACCCATACTCAACCACAATCATACCATCCAAGTCTATGTCAGTTGATATGCACCCAGCCCACGCATATGCCAAACCCACTCTGGTTAAGATAGAACTAACTGACTACCTCAAGTTCTTCTACTGAATGTGCTTAACCTGCTGACGCATCATATCATTCTCATCAATCCTTGCATGCGTATATGTAGTCATCCCAAGGCTCAAAATTATGTTACGCCCCGTCTAGGGGTAGAGCACAACATGGGAAAAAAAATCAATCAACAATCAATGGATCGAGTGTGAACAATCAACTTCTTTTAAAATTTTTATTTTTTTCACTTTCAGGAGCCGATGGTGCCAAAATAATAAACAAAACATTAAACTTTAATTCGAGCTCCAGCTCTTTCAACCGGACATCTCGCTGTATCTCAAGCTCCACCGCTCGGACATGCAACAGCGGACTTTGGTAATGGCTTTGGCTTAGCTCCACTTCCAGTTCTTTCAACCGGATGGCCAGTAAGGGGTCTTTTACCAGAGAAGGATCAACAGGATCTATGCGAGCCGCATTTTGGGACTTGAATTCTGTCTCCGCAGTTTCCAAATCTTCAGATAGTGAAGTTATTGCAACACCTGTAACCACACTATCACCAGGTAAAATGTTCTGCTTTTCAAGCTCCATGCGCAGTGCTGCCTTAATCTCTCTCTCTTCAACGCATTTTGAGGTACAACTATATCATAGCAATCTGCGATCACTAACAAATCGTCTTTACGACATTTCTCCAATTGTTCTACTATTGGCGCGATCGTAAATTTATCGAGTTCGAATTTGGATGACATACTAATTACCGTAACTCCTCCCTTACCAAAAGAAAAATCCTAGTCAAAGAGAAACCACAACAGAATAAATAAACAACTCACTACTTTCCACCGGAATGGATTAAATGGACGAGCTACCAATTTAGCAAGAAAGGACGAGCCCCCAATTTCCATGTTACGCCCCGTCTAGGGGTAGAGCGCAACATGAAAAAAAAGACCAAGCGTGAACAATCAACTTCTTTTGAATATTTATTTGGGAGTTCACTTTCAGGAGCTGACTCTGCCAAAATAATAAACAAAACGTTCTAAATATTAAACCCTCTAAATTACCTATCCAAAATAAAGAAACAGAAAATACAATTCTCTAACCTAACTACCTAATCCAAAAACGTCCCAAACGATCCAAAGAGATCAAAGAGATCCAAACGTTACAAAAACAAAAGATGGCATCTGACTCCTTACTTTCCCAATAACTATTTATAATATTCACAATAAATATTTACAAAGAAACATCAAGTTCAGAGGGAGAATCCAGAATCAAAATAGTACAACAGGCAAGGGTCAGGTAAGCCAGAGTACTGTTACAAAACAATAAATATCCAAACAATCTCTCTAAGCATACAAATGGGGTAAATCAGCACACGAACAGCACAAACAAACAGCATAGTTCACATGCTGTTTGTTGCAACAGCATGTGCAAACCCCCCCATTAAAGGAAATGCTGTCATCTTTTTTAAGGGAGAGAAGACCAATCAGAGGACGACAGCAATGAGTTTGCAGAAACCAATCAGCAGCAGCCTGGGCAGACAAAACGCAACAAAACTATAGGGTCATAACTAGGTTTGGGTACTGAACTCAGTACTTTTAAGGGTACCGACCGAATTACCATCAGTACTACAGAGTACCGATTCCACTTTAATCAATCAGGTTCCACTTTCGGTAACCTGAACGCAATCTGGTACCGTGTTCTCATCTCCAGTGCGAGCTGAGACACAAGCACTCCTCCCACGGTCAGTGCTGTTGCATGTCTCGCCCCCGGTGTGGTGGGGGGGGCGAAAACACAACATACAAAATCCACAGGGCAAGACCGAAAATATATACCATGAAGTCTCCGGTTGTAGGGGCAGTCTAGCCCATTTGGGGTTTCATGCGAATAGCCGCTGACGGCTGATCACGGAGTCCATTCATAAAAACTTAATTTACTCTATAGCGCGGAATGCCACGGAATTCGTAAATTTTGGACGAATCAAAAGTAGCCACTGCCACTTATTTCATCGCGATAGGAACGAGTGCTGGATATTAAGCTGCAAAAAATACTTTTTAAATATGAATCCTGCATGTTCTGCTTGCTTCTGTATGTATGAATGGCGGAAACGCTGTTTTGTTTACTACACAAATACTGAAGCTCGCGTGATTTCCGGCCTCTGCGTCTCACCATATGACGGCACGAACACAAAAACAAAATCTCCAGAGTTTCAGTGGTTCACTTAACCCCACAGAAACGTCTTCTTCTTATAGAATTTGCGGCGCAGGCTAGACGCATCACCGGCATATTACTGCCCTCCTCAGGTCATCTGGATACTCCGCTTAACATTTAAATCCTTGCGTAAAGTCAAGTATGTGCAAAAAATTGATAACGCTTTCGTCGACTCATAGTCCTTAGTGCTACAGATAGATTCCACACAGAAACTTCATGGAAACCCGTCAAAATAAAAGTACGGTTTAACTTGTAACAGAAATATATTACTCTTGTATAAAGTATAATGTACATCTTATAAATGTTCCATTTTCTATCAAATTTAAATAAACCTATTAAATGATAAAAATAAATATTACAACCAGATTAATCACTTAATTGTAGAAAAAAAAAAATTATTAGCCTATTAAAAATTGTTTTAAAGGAATATTCACAAAATGTTTCTTCCATGTATTAATTTCAACAGTAAACCTCAGTTTGTTTGCCAAAAAATAAAAGGGTTAAATTTTCATTTGATTTAAAATAAATGTTTAATGCCTTAATTTGATTTTCAGAAAAATTAAAACAAGAATTTCTGGGGAAGAAAGAAAGAAAGAAAAAGTTTGTAGGGACCTATTGTTCAAAATGTTGAAATTGAGACTTTTGGACTTATTTTTTCACTGAAATAAATGTTTTTGTAATTACACAGAGAGTAAAGTACTGAAAAAAGATACTGTTTGGGTACCGACACTGAAATTCAGGTACCGATACCGGTACCGTACCTGTTAAAATGTGAACTAAATAAAATCCCACCCCATAAGTCGTAACACTCATCGCGGTTTGGTCGCGAAGCAATAAAAAACTATTGTACATCACGAGGTACGGCATACGGTACAGTTTCACGGGTGGGTCACAGTTGTGTGTGTTTGGAGGGGGGTCGCTGAAATAAACACACCAAGGTCAGCCCTGGTAACGTTTTTTTAAGTGTACGACAAAACAAAACTCGGTTGGGGTTCCAAGTGAACCGTTCCGTTACCAAAGCGTGATGTGTAAACTCTGCTTATCACTGATTGGCCGGAGAGAATCATCATTACCTGCGTCACTGAATTTGCGACACAAACACAACAGAACCGCTAGATTTAAATCAACACAGCCAGCAAAAGATTGAACGTAACTTTTTTTTGAACGAGCGCACCTTTTTTTAACAACCTAAAAGTTTTGTTGTCTGTTGCGGAAGAAAAGACGTTCCTTTCGTTGATAGCAGAGGACCGGATCCAGCGAGAGCTTGATGGGGCGACGTGGAATGAAAACGTTTTTTTTTAGGAGTCGTGGTAGTAGATGCGGCGCAACTATAACGACATGTGAATATCCCGCCCACTCTAAAGCGGTACTGAACTGCAGTGGAAATGCAAACCGTGCCAAGCCGAACCGTGCCGTGCCGTACTGAGCCTTGCCGAGCCGAGTCGTACCACGCAGTGGAAAAGCGCCATTAGCTAAGAAGATCCATTCCCTCTGGAAACTCCAAAGGAAGCCTCATTTACTCTTAACACTGGTGTCCTCAAACCTCTACTACTTGTTAAGGTGCATGCAAAGGCTGACTTATTACCGGTGACAGTAAATCTGTTGAAATGGATACTTCCCTCTGTAGTGTTCTGACCGACACACCTGGTTTGCTGCGGTTCAAACAGCTTCAGGTAGCTCTTCACTACATTACCATTCAATAAATGACAAACAGTATGTATTACTCTACACTTCACCAAACTCTGCATACTATTGAAACAGTCAATAGACTAATTAATAAAAAAAACACAAAATATGAAGCTCTGCGATCAGAAAGCGCCAAGATTGTCCTAGCAAAGATTGGAAATTGACACATACCGTCTCCCAACATGGCGGCAACAACCACTACTGCGATGACCGAAACCAAAGCCCGTCTTTTATATTGGGGACATTAGGATTGATTAGTTCATCTTCTCGGAGTCTTTGGGTTGAGATCGTTCGTCATTCACGAACCAGCCCCAATTTAAGCCCAAAACAATAAGAAGAATTGTCAGATAAGAGGTTGAGGTGACGCTATCATAGGACCTGAACGACATCAGGGCAGGGGACGTAGATTACGGCGGAAGGGACGATGTCCACAACCCCACCCACTTTTTAATAAATCCGTAAATTCGTCCCCTGCACTTTTTAGGGCAAGATGTGTTCGCATAGAGGTTTTCAAGAGTGGTGTGAATAAATATAGATTTAAATAAAAAGAGACAGGATAGTCTGTGTATGATCTGATGTTTTATTCGGATCCAGAATAAGGCGAGATGAACATCACGGGAGTGCTAAACACTCCGTGCAGTGTGTGTTTCATTCATACTCAAAGCCAGAGGACGCTCTCGCGCAGAAAGTCGTACGAGCAAACAATGGAAACAAAAAAACGTCCTCCCGCTTAATCACATGTAATGAAGAAGTTAGGTATGCAGAAAAAAACAGAAACTTATTGCGTAAACACATGAAGATGAACAGTCCAATACAAACAAAACATAAATCAAACCAAAAAACGAATTGTGACAAAAAAATGGCAAATAATTTTTGTATTTTTGTTTTGTAAAAGTAATCTACAAAGGTAAAGAATAAATAAAGATTATAATAATGAAACAAGGCAGAAAGTGCTTAAATTTTTAAAATAGCATATTTTTATAATTACAGACTTATAGAAAACATATTCTGACAACACTATATATGTGTGTGGATTAAAAAAAAAAAACAAGGGTCTTGAAGTATAAAGCAATCATATCTATTGCGTTATTTGTACAGCAGTTTATCGATTTCTAAGTACAATTACAAAGCTAGAATGAGCGAGCTCTTTGGGCTAATAAATCGAGAAACACCAATTAAATCTGGCCTAACACCAGTCAACAGTTTTTTTGAACCAGTAAGATGTATTTAATGTTTTTTAAAGGAGTCTCTCACGTTGACCAAGGCTACATTAATTTGATAAAAGTACCAGACATTTTGAAAGATTTTTACTAGGACATTTAAAAATAACTGTTTTAACTATTTTATTATATTTGAAAAGGTACATTTATTGTGATTTCAAAGCTAAAATATTAGCACATATAATCCAAGTCACATGACTTCAGACAAATTCATTAATGATTTATCTTATGATTTGCTGACCTCAAAAAAAACTATTTATTAGTAGTTACTCGGATGTTGAAAGGCCAGCTGAGTATTTAATTTTTCAGGTTTCTTAGATGGGGAATGAGAAAGATAAGAAGAAAAGAAACGAATTAACTTCCTGAAAATAGAAAATCTTTGTAAAAACATATAAAATGTCGTTATATCACTTTTGTACAAAATTTAAAAAGCTCCTTGACTAAAATTAAAAGATGTTCATTTCTATAAATTTTTTTCCAACAAAAAACATAAAAGTTTAAACTGACCCTACTAAGCTTTCTGAAATTGGTATAATGTTACAAAAGCTTTTATTTACATAACATGCTGAATCTTTGGATCCTTTTTTGAATACCTGGATCCTCTATCATCAAAGAATCCCAAAAACATAATGTACTGAATTTATAAAAATATTAATAATAATAAATTAATAATAAGGATATATAATACTAATTAAAAATTGTTTCTAAACCGGGCTACAAGCCCCCCAAGGCAAATCAGCATATTATAATGATTTCTGAAGGATGTGACCACTGAAGGACTGGAGTAATGATGCTGAAAAAAATTCAGCTTTGAACTCATTTCAAAAGATATTCAAATAGGAAAGAAAGATATTTTAAATAAGTAAAAATTCACCACTACTGTTTTTGCTGTATTTTGGATCAATTAAATGCATGCTTGGTGAGCAGAAGAGACGTCTTTATAAAAACTTATATATATATATATATTAATTATAAATAGCATTTCTGTCCCACACTCAAACTTTGAAAAATGATAGGCTACGCCATGGGACCCAAGATTAAAACCAATGCAAAAATCCTTCACTGGTTTCTTTATGTAGCAGTTGTATTGTGTGTGAGAGTTGATCACCGTTTGAGTAAAATTTTTTGTAGAAGACCATATAGGGCAAAAAGTTAACACGTAACATTTTATTTATTTTGCTCAAAATGACGAAGACTCGAAAAAAACGATTTGCTCATTTGCCCCCCCTGAACGAGAATTACAAAGGCCAAAGTCAGGTTAAATGATAACCGAAAACTTCATCAACATAACTAGTTGAGACGCAGCAGTCTGCCCCAATAACTAGTTTTCCTTGGCTGGTAGACCTGCTGGAGAGTATACAATGGCAGCAACCAAAGAGGCAATTAAAAGTGTTGTGTGATTTGGGAAAGAAATGCACATGAACACATAGGAGTCTCAAAATTTGTTTTCCATATTGCCTTCTGAAAGCGCTCTTGGCAACTCTGTTAGGCTAAATGTTGCTAAAAAGCTAACATTGTCATCTGCCTGGTTTCACGATTGCTGCCTTCAACGTGCTACAGAATGATCGAAACTGGGGAAGGTGGAGATAACAAATTGCATATGAAGGGCAATGTTCCGCTGAATTTGCAAAGCTCATAAGCAACAAGTGGAGATTAGAAGTTACAGTTGTGATAGCACGCAAAGACACCATGAGACAGCTGTGTTGTTGTTTTTATCGCTCAGTGCTCCCCATCTGTGTAATTCATAAACGAGCAATTATTATGCACTGTACAATCAGATGACTGACTTTTAAACTGAGTATGTTTTTTGTAACAATAACAGGTGTCACGATCTCACACAGGAGCGGGGAATACGAATAAAATATATCCAGGCGGAACGCAGGAGTATTACACTATAAAAGTAACTTAAAATCAATTCACAGGAACTCAAAACGAGAAAACACACGGCTGGTTGCCACAGAGAGATGCAACATTAAACACCGACACTAGACACAGGAAAAAACCCCACAGGGCATTTTAAGCTAGAAATGGGGAAACTATGGAGAGGAAAAACAGAAAAACCTGGAAAAAACAATGACAACAATGATGACATTAGGAAAAAACACAAAGCTGGAACCAAAAAATTTAAAAAAAACATAATGAGGCAGGAAAATGAACAGGAAAACGCCCAAAAAATAGCGCAATTATGAGGGACCGAAAAACACCAAGGCAACAGGAAAAACCAAGATGACAAAAACAGGGCATGTTCTTCATACGTCGCCTTATTACATTGAGATCGATTTGAACGATTCCCAGATCGTATAATCCTTGATAACTGCTCTCTGGGTTAATTTGGTGTCTTTTCAAACAAATTTGCTGATAGATTTAAAATAATTGGGATTAAGTGTCTAGGATTCACTGCGCGCGATCTTGTGTTCCCCAGAACAAGGGACAGATGTATCGATGCCTCAAAAACCCGATCAGCGATTGCAGAGGATGGGCTGGCGGCGTAAGACAGCAACGTACTGGACATCATATCATTTAAAAAAGACACCCTGACGAAAAAAAACTTGACAATTTCCTGAACTTTATAAGGAAAATACATGAATTGGTAAATAGAAAAAGAAAGTGCAGTTGGTAGTTTTATTTTACTCTAATTTTTTTTCATGATTCGCAATTATTTATATTCACCATTTCTAGTATTAGCACAGGCGTTACATTTTTATTTCAATGTAGTAATTAGCAATTCATTTAATTTTATATTTGAAACAGATTTGTTACGTGACAGCATTAATTAAATTTCTTAAGGGTCAAGATCATGTTGGGAGGGGGGACTGTAAAGAGCACAACACAGGAGAGGCCGATGGGTTTGTATTGTGTTTTTTTTTATTAGGGGGCTCTCCTGCGGCTCCCACTTCCAAAGCCACTCCCATAATACTGATCACCACCCAAAATTAAGCACGGCACAGATTAACTGTAATACACTTTAAAAGGGAAATTATTCATCATAAAAGGAATTTCAATGTGTAAAAAAGTGACCTGTGTCATATAATATTAAGACATAAGCCAGTTTTAGTCATTGAAATATAATATAGCCTATAGGAACTAAACAACATTTTATATTGTCTTTTTCAATCATTTTTTACTTATATTATTTTAAATTTATGTCCAGGGAATCAGGTAGGATCAATACTCTTCTAATGAAGGACGCAGCTCGGACAGATTTAAAGTATCAATTCTCATTAAAAAGATGAGACTAATCCTGTTTCATGAAAAATATTCATAGCTGATAACCGAGCAGGTTTAAGGTCACCACGGACCGAGTTGCTCTGACCAGCATACTCTCGCGCAAGCGCTTATTCCACCAGCATCCCCAAACAACTCCAAAGATCCGCGCGAAAATCCGCGTCCCACAATCAAATCCAGCTAACTGAGTCTAGGGGGGAACAGTAGCCAAGAACGCCCCCGGCCCCAGGCTTCTGTAACTCATATGTGGAATGTTATTTGTATGCCCGGAGCTTGAGCTCTTGAAGGCACTCCCCAGCCTCTCTGAAAAAAAGCGTGGCTGGAGCACCAGCTCAATTTTGCAGTTTTCAAGGGCTTCAAAATACCCCCCAGAAACCAACCAAAAAAAAAAACGGCAGCGGTTTGGCTTAATTTTTAAAGTGGCGTGAATTACCCCAGTGTGGGAAGAAACGGCTTAAAAAAGACCTATTGTTGAATACAGTAGTATCCAGATAAATAAATATATTTTTACTGTAACACAGTAATATAACGCATTACTAATAAACTTTTTGTAATATTGTATTAACTTATCTACAACTCAAGCTAAAGGACAAGTTACAACAACGCATTTTAAAACCCGGAAAATTAAAGTGGGGATTAATTTTTATTCTTAGGAATAAATTTCAACCAACCACCTCATACCCAAATTTCCGGCACAACAGAGGAAAAAGAAAATAAACCGCGGGTAAAATAATATTTCTGATTACTGTTGCTGGAGTTCGATGTTTGATGACTGCAGAGATGGATTCAACATTTATGAGATGGACATACTCCCATTATTTTCAGTTTGTCAAAGAAAAGGACAAGAACATAATAGTCAAGTGCAATCTATGTGTGACACCAAGGGAACTCTCAACATCAAGAAACAGCACGAGTAATTTTAAGAAACACCTGGACCGGTGCCACGCTAACACTAAGCTAACAGACACAGCTGCACTATTGGCAGGGCCGGAGAAGAGAAAGAATGCGGCGGGCATGGCAAAGCAACAGAAATTAAGTTTCTCTCTGTCTGCCTCTTCCCTGATGCTTGAACCCCGAGAAGTGAAGAGACTTGTGGCTGAGTATGTGGGGGAAGACATGCAGCCTCTGTCAACAGTAGAATCACCGGCTTTTAGAAAGCTTGTTAGCAACATCCCTGTCAAAACCAGCAGTGACAAGGTAAGCTATGTGGTTCATATACACCGTAGTATATAGTTTTTTTTTTATGTTAAGCCAGCTGCATGCAAATCTGAAAAAAAAAATAGGATTAGCAGGGGCGGACTTAACCATTAGGCAAAGGTAGGCGACCGCCTTGGGCCCCCAAAAGCCAAGGGCCCCCTAAAATGCTTTTTATATGCGAGATGCGCTGTATGCGAGTGCATTGAATGTGCTTATTAGCAAAAGTAGGACGATGTAGAAAATGGTGATGGAATCCCGGAATATATTCATAAAAAAACAGGAAAAATATATACCATAGTGGAACACGGAAAATGTGGCCGGAAATCCAAAACCTACAAATGAACACGGCGCACGAAGAAATAACATGCTAGTTGCTACTACACAAGACTCGACACGTTTCGTTTGCTATTTAAGCACGCGCAACGCTCGCGTTTGTCGTCTGTAGTAGCTAAATAGTACTTTTGGCATTTAATATTCACATACACTAGTCCACATCGCGGTTTGATTGAAGTGTACTGAACTGCATTTGAATTTATTCACAGTATCAATATTTACGAAATTTCCGGACAATTGCGTTGATCACACAGTAAATTTGTTGTGTGCATTTGGAAACATGTAACAAAAATGAAAAGGTGGTTTGTTTTTTACTTTTCACGTGGAATACAGAAAAATTAATGGTTTTGCCAGTTTGCAATTGATTATCCAAGAAAAAAATTTTAAAAAATCAACACCACCAGCACACGAAATTTCCTCACAAAACATTACAGTAAAATTTAAAATTGTATTCATAGGGCCACCCCAAATTTAATTTAAAATAAGAGTTAGTTTTTATGCATTCAAATTAATTAGATTGTGTTTTTGATAAAAAAAAAACATTGGAACAATGGAATAACAGAAAAAAGAAAGAAAGCGCACAATTTGGGCACTGAATGTAATTTTTGTTCAACTTTTAATAGGCCTAAATTGCTGTTAAAATAAACAAGTTTCATGATTTTAATTAATTAGACTTGTTTTATTTGTTCAAAATGTATATAATAATACAGAAAAATTAAAACGAAAAAAAAATAAAAAAATAAAAAACAACCTGAATCCACAGAAAAATTTAAAAAAAGATATATGATGGGAAAAAAAACATGAATCCAGAAAAAAAATTAAAATGGGAGAGAGGGGGGGGGAATAAAAATTAGCGTAATTTGGGAAAAAACAAAACACTGATATTCATCGCGGCCCTACCAAATTATCATGCATTCTGAAAAGCTATAATGTATTTATAATAAGCAAACAGTGCAATATTATAAGGGACCTATTAAGTTTTTTTTTAAAATGGCGCTCCACTCGTTTTTGTGAAAAACCCAAGAAAGGGACCCAATGGCCCAGTCCAACTTTCCCCCACAGGCACACTATCAGTTTGGCTTGAAAAATCCTTTAAGCATGTCAATAGTAAATTTCATTTCATTTTAATTAAAATGTGCACAATAAATAAATAATATAAAAAATAAATTTACTATTTTGGAAAGGTGTAAGAATAGACAAGCCTTGCGGTGTGTAGCACAATGGCATATGAGGTGGACAAATATACACCCCAAGCAAACCACCTAGTTCCAAAACAGCAACTAATACTATTATAACCTTTTAAATGTGAACAAGGGATTTACAACATTAAATAAATCTTTTATTTATAACATGTACATGAAAAATCTAAAAGATTAGACACAACTATGGGACACATTCGTGCAGCAGCGAGCAACAGTGAAAAAAACCTCAAGGTTGTAAATGTGTGATATTGTATAGGGCCCCATTCCTGTATTTTGCCCCCAAATCACTAAATCCGCCCCTGAGGATTAGCATGTGTAAAGTTTAGAATGCCAAGAATAAAAGCATCTCAAATCCGTTGTTCATCATAATTTAATTTATTCATGTAACAAAATATATTTGCGCTTGTTAGACAGGCCTTATCTATAAACCTTGTCACACACATATGGGGATTTATAAACAATATACTGCCGCGCGACTACTGTACTATATTGCAAATTCAGTCCCGAATGCAATGATCGTAAAATGCACACAAATTAGTGAGAACTAACGCAAAATCTGATGATGTTCCGTACAAATGAACTTCTACGTAGGCAACATATTTCCTAGCCTTTTAGTGCAAAGGGAATCAAAGTGAATTCTATATGGTTGTCATGACAACTTAACATGCCATCTGCTTTCTGGTGTCATAAAAGCGAATGAATATTGTATTTATTGTTGAAATACGTTCAGCTATTAATTTTAGAGAACACTTTTTTATGTTTTATATATTTTTTTATCATTTCAATATTTAAAACACAAGCTGTACCTCCCTTATATTTTGTATAATTTTAATATTTAAAATTATGCCACAGTTGTTCTGGATTGAGTCTGTCTCAGTTTGTTCTGTTTCTTCAAGTCATTCCAAACAGACTGGATGATGATCAGATCAGATCTCTATGTGGAGCAAACAGAAATCTCACTGGATTATTACAACGGCAAAAGAAATAGTTGGAAAAGAAAACATATAGGATATTTCCCACTGACACACTACAGCAAAAGATAGAAATAACTGACTTAAAACCATTTTTTAGCTGCTGTGAAAATACTAGTGTTCTAATCATTTTGGCCACCACTGTAGGTCTATATCTGTATCTAAATATAATTTAGCCTATTTAAACATGGCATGAGTTTAATATCTAGCGATTTTCTCATTTTTTTCAGCAGGTACTGCCAGACAGAAAGACATTTACCAAGGAGTTGGATAAGGCATATGCTGACATGGAAAAAGAGGTGAAGAATACAATTGAAGCTCAGCAGTATGTATCAACAACAAAAGTTTTTTGGGGGTGACTGTACATTGGATCGATGCGGATACCTTGAAACGAAAGAAGGCTGCCATAGCTTGTAAAAGATTCAGGGGTCGACACACTTACGACACAATTGCAACAGTGCTAGAGGACATTTTTTCTCGTTATGGACTGAGCAATGATAAGGTGACTGCATGTGTGACGGACAATGGAAATAACTTTGTGAAGGCATTCAAGGAGCATCAGCAGCAGCAGCAAGTGGAGTCCGATGAGGAGGGAGAAGAGGCAGAGGGTGATAGTGAGGTGAACTTTACTGACCTTCACAGTGTGCTTCACACCAATGATGATGATGATGCCCAGCACGGGCTATGTGTACTGCCTCCCCACCATAGATGCGCAGCCCACACACTTAATCTAATTGCAAACAATGAGGTTAATAAATGGCTGGCATCTAATCCAGAATCAAGGACTGTGTATCGTAGTGCTACAGCCAAATGTTCAGCACTATGGACAAAGGCCAGTCGCTCCTCTGTTGCATCAGAGTGCCTGGAAGAGGTCAGTGATAGAAAGTTGATTGTCCCCACAGTAACACGGTAGAATTCATTCTATGCTCGGATCACAGACATGCCTCTCACTGACATCAATAACCTCTGCACACAGCTTCTGATTAAATGTATGAATGACAGGGAATACCAGTTTCTTAAGGAATATTGTTCCATTATGAAGCCTTTCACAGTTGCACTGGACATCCTGCAAGGTGAGGACACTTGTTTTTATGGAACGCTTCAACCAACACTGGAAGTTCTCATGGACAAAATTTTAGCAACAAAACATGGCCTATCACAAATGACCACTGGGCTGCCTGAAGTTATTGTGGGAGCAATCAAAACTCGATTTGCCACAACAATTGACTCCAAAGAAGCACTACTGGCTGCAGTCTTGCTGCCAAAATTCAAGTTGCGCTGGGTAAAAGAAGAAGCAAGAAGAGACCACATCAAGTTCCTCCTCAAGAAGGAGTGCCGCTCCATTACACCAGAAGAGCCTGCAGCCCAGATGCCCGATGCCCCCTCAACCTTCTGCTGTTGCCTCCAGCAAGGAGGACTTTTTTTTTCTTTGATGAACATCCCAGTGCCATGGCTGAAGCACCAATGTCAGTGGAAACAGAGGTAATGTCTTATTTCAGTTCTGCACCTACAATGGAAAGCCTGCACAAGTTTCCAAGAATTAAAAAAATCGCACTCCGCTATAATGCCCCCACCACCATCCAGTGCACCGGTAGAAAGATTTTTCAGTCTTGGGAGTCTTATGCTCACGTCGAAACGCAACTGTCTTGGTGATGAACGCTTTCAGCGACTTGTCCTGATGCGCTTCAACAGGTATTTCAGTCGAGTAGGTAGTGAAATAGGCTAGCCCTCCACCATAGAAACATAAGTAGGCTATAAGATAAGTGAGCTTATCATAAGCCATGAGTGTATTCATAGTTCTATTATTTTACAAGCCTTGTTTGGCTACATTCTACCTTTTTTTGATTCTTGATAAAGCATAAGCTGTGTCCACCCAATGCATGCCGGGTTTGTGCTGTGAACTTGAATTAAAAGAAAATAAAAGAATAGAAATGAAAAGAAAAGAAAAGAAAAAGAAAAAAAGAGGGTGTGTGTTTCTTGCCGGGTGTGGTCTTGCACTTGTTCATTAGGCTCTCAGATGGTTACATTATATTGGGCTCTAGCTCTGTTGTGTTTGGTATCTCTACCATAATTTACCAGACTTTGATAGTTTGTGGAATTTTTGGGGAATCTGCAGTATTGTTATTGCTCGATTGATGCCATTAGATTCAATGTGCATATTAACATTATTTTGTTCACTAGGCTTGGGCTCCGGAACATCATTATTAACACACGCCCTCCACTGGATGTAGAATGAGCAGCAAATAAACTACATTTTGGCATTTTATAATATTTCTGTGGCTATTTTGGTGAAAGTAACTTAAAAGTAATACAAAAGTAGTGTAACGCATTACATTTCAGAGACAATAATATTGTAATATAACTAATTACATTCAAATGACAGTAACTAGTAATATATAATGTATTACATTTTGGAAGTAACTTGCCCAACACTGATCGTAACTAGCTATAAACCCTATCTGCGGGGTTATTTGAGCTAAACATTCAAATATTTGCCTTTGGGACATCGAGATCGTCTTTTATATCTGTCTAAAAGGGGAAGTAATAGGTCCCCTTTAAAAGTATTTTACTTAACTTGAAATGTCAAAGAAAGAAAGATATGTTCGATATAATACAAACAATATCAATGTTTTTTTTTTAAACCAAAATTTTTTTTTTAATTATTGCAATTAAGAACACTAATAATGTTCAAAAAAAGAAAAAAAGTCAAACAAATCGTATTTAATTATTTAAAATGCTTCTTAAAAAGACCTTGTCCTCTTGTGTGACATCTTTGTCCTGTGGTGTGACACTACAGGCGTCACACCGGTGGACATTATCTGTCACACCAAAGGATGTTTCAGCCTTTTGTGTCAATTAATGACCTTGCTATTCCAAGCTAACCTGTTATTAGAAGTTAGCAGGAAGCATTGGAATAATATTCCATGATTATGAGAGGTGAGTGAATTGGGAATGAGTGGCATGGACATGTAGCCAAGTATGGTGTCCCATTTTCCAATGAAAGTTGTCAGTGGAATTGCCCGATTTAAAATCAGAATATAGTGTCACACCGGAGGACATGGTTTTCTGTGACAAAATGTATGATGTTACTATGCTTTTAGAAATACTGGGATGAAAAAAAAAAAAAAAAAATAGACAACTTATAAAAATTCTTCATGAGGTATTTATTCAACATTTTTGTAAGTTTTCTTTTTAATGATCAAAGTTGTAATAATTGAAACCATGTTTGACGACAGTCAACGCCATAGGACAATTTAAAAATTAACGAATAACTAAGCAGTGTTCTAATAACAAGAGGCCCTGGAAGACAAAATATTTACCATTTATTGCATTTTAAACGATGACAATATGAATTACATTCGTTTTTATCTTGTGTAACAGTGAAAATGCCATGTCATGTCAACAACCCAAACCAGGTAAAAAAAATGTTTAAAGTCTATTTTAAACGAGTTTGGAAAATTATTTAAATAGAAAAGTTGCATATCTATAATAACAGACAACCAGTTTTACTCACTGAGAGATTTGTTCGGTAAGAATTAATTCTCTCTTAATTGTATTTGCAGTCTCACCATTAGTGTGTACAGTGTGTATGAGGCCTACAGTAATTTGAGCGGTGAGCTTTTATGCAGGTGGCTTTGATGGATCATAGGAGATGCTGACCACTTCACAAATCTCAAAATGCTTTTATGATGCACAATTAATTTCAACACAGTCAGTTATGTCTTTTAATAGATCACATGGATTAAGAAACTTTAATCAATGCTAGTCATGCATAACATCCACTTTTGAATTGCTAATTACAGTACTCTTGACATGTGCAAAGCCTGTACACATTCTCGAAATTATGAAAAAAAAATTGGAATCACTTAAAACGGTTACACATTTTATTTATGTATTAGAACTTTTGTGTCATTTTGCTGGCTGGGCTGTTTTCTTGATTGTATGTGATGTCATTATGTTGCTGTCTTGACGCCAGCCAATCATCGCATTGCTGATAATGATTTAGAGTATGGATATATCTGATGGATATAAGGTTCAAGATGGATAGATATATTATCGATATCTATATGGACATACAGTGGGGCAAAAAAGTATTTAGCCACCAATTGTGCAAGTTCTCCCACTTAAAAAGATGGAAGAGGCCTGTAATTTTCATCATAGGTATTCCTCAAATATGAGAGAGACAAAATGAGAAACAAAAATCCAGAAAATCACATTTTAGGATTTTTAAAGAATTAATTGGTAATTCCTCGGTAAAATAAGTATTTGGCCACCTACAAACAAGCAAGATTTCTGGCTCTAACAGACCTGTAACTTCTTCTTTAAGAAGCTCCTCTGTCCTCCACTCATTACCTGTATTAATGGCATTTGTTTGAACTCGTTATCAGTATAAAAAAAACACCTGTCCACAACCTCAAACAGTCAAACTCCAAACTCCACCATGGCCAAGACAAAAGAGCTGTAAAAGGACACCAGAAACAAAACTGTAGACCTGCACCAGACTGGGAAGACTGAATCTGCAACAGGTAAGCAGCTTGGTGTGAAGAAATAAACTGTGGGAGCAATTATTAGAAAATAAAAGACATACAAGACCACTGATAATCTAACTCGATCTGGGGCTCCACGCAAGATCACACCCCGTGGGGTCAAAATGATCACAAAAACTGTGAGCAAAAATCCCAAAACCACACGGGGGACCTAGTGAATGACATGCAGAGAGCTGGGACCAAAGTAACAAAGGCTACATCAGTAACACACTGCGCCGCCAGGAACTCAAATCCTGCAGTGCCAGAAGTGTCCCCCTGCTTAAGCCAGTACATGTACAGGCCAGTCTGAAGTTTGCTAGAGAGAATCGGGCAGGATCGAAGAGGATGGGGAGAATGTCATATGGTCAGATGAAACCAAAGTATAACTTTTTGGTAAAAACTCAACTGGTCGTGTTTGGAGGAGAAAGAATGCTAAGTTGCATCCAAAGAACACCATACCTAAAGCATGGGGGTGGAAACATCATGCTTTAGGACTGTTTTTCTGCAAAGGGACCAGGACGACTGATCGTGTAAACGAAAGAATGAATGGGGCTGTGTATTGTGAGATTTTGAGTGAAAACCTTCTTACATCAGCAAGGGCATTGAAGATGAAACGTGCTGGGTCTTTCAGCATGACAATGATCCCAATCACACCGCCCGGGCAACGAAGGAGTGTGGCTTCGTAAGAAGCATTTCAAGGTCCTGGAGTGGACTAGCCAGTCTCCAGATCTCAACCCCATAGAAAATCTTTGGAGGGAGTTGAAAATCCGTGTTGCCCAGCGACAGCCCCAAAACATTACTGCTCTAGAGGAGATCTGCATGGAGGAATGGGCCAAAATACCAGCAACAGTGTGTGAAAACCTTGTGAAGACTTACAGAAAACGTTTGACCTCTGTCATGGCCAACAAAGGGTAGATAACAAAGTATTGAGATGAAATTTTACCAAATACTTATTTTCCACCATAATATGCAAATAAATTCTTTAAAAATCCTACAATGTGATTTCTGGATTTTTTTTTTCTCATTTTCTCTCATAGTTGAGGTATACCTATGATGAAAATTACAGGCCTCTCTCATCTTTTTAAGTGGGAGAACTTGCACAACTGGTGGCTGACTAAATACTTTTTTTCCCCACTGTATCTTTCCAATGAGCATGTCAACACAGAGTAATCTCAGACAACTTAATGCAGATATTTTAATCAAATATGCAAACTTTTTTGATAAACCAAATTAGCCAGACATTGCCCACTGCGTTTGTGACTTTGCAGATTTTATACATGCACAAACAGCTACAAAACATTACGATAACAACAGATTTTATCGGTATACACTCACAAGGAACAAGGCAAACTCTGGCTTTTGTTAAATTAAAGAAAACAAACGCTTTCTGTCGCCCCGGTCTGTGAAATTCTTCCAAATGAAGTCACAAAAAATTATAGAGTACTTCACACACTGGTGTATCCAAGTACTTAATGTTATTATATTTTCCTTGATTTTCATATACAGTAATAATTATGATTATTGTTATTGATTTATGCTTCTTATATTAATCATCATCATATATTCATATTTTTGGAGAATACTACAAATATTGCATGTTATGCACCAGTCCTATTGCAGTAGTTTGAAAGAATAGTCTTTTAATGGTGTTTGCTTTGTAGATATGGGATATGAGGACAATGGAGGATGAGTGAACAATGGGTCTGTTTTGACCTTTTCTTATCTAGGAACATAACAAACAACACAGTTCTGGGAGGAGCCAAGTTTCCTGCACTATTATTATATATATACAGTCAGGGTACTGAAAATATTCAGACCCCCTTAAATTTGTCACTCTTTGTTATATTGCACCCATTTGCTAAAATAATTTAAGTTAAAAAAATTTCCTCATTAATGTACACACAACACACCATATTGACAGAAAAACACAGAATTGACATTTTTGCAAATTTATTAAAAAAGAAAAACTGAAATTATCACTGGCTAAGTATTCAGACCCTTTGCTCAGTCTTTAGTATAAGCACCCTTTTGATCTAATACAGCCAGAGTCTTTTTGGGAACGATGCAACAAGTTTTTCACACCTGGATTTGGGGGATCCTCTGCCATTCCTCCTTGCAGATCTCTCCAGTTCTGTCAGGTTGGATGAAACGTTGGTGGACAGCCATTTTTAGATCTCTCCAGAGATGCTCAACTGGGTTTAAGTCAAGGCTCTGGCTGGGCCATTCAAGAACAGTCACAGAGTTGTTGTGAAGCCATTTTACCTTCGTATGTAGCGTTTATTCATAGGGTCATTGTCTTGTTGGGACAGGTAAACCTTCGGCACATGAGTCTGAGGTCCTGATTTTTCAATTCTACCCTGAGCAATCTGGAGAAGTTTTCGTCAGGATATCCTTGTAACTTGTCCGCATTAATTCTTCCCCGATTGCACCAGTCATCCTGTCCTTGCAAGCGAAAAACACCCCCACAGCATAATTGCTGCCTACCACCATGCTCCACTGTTGGGGAATGTATTGGACAGGGTGATGAGCAGTGCCTGGTTTCCTCCACACATACCGCTTAGAATTAAGACCAAAAATTTCCTCAGACCAGAGACTTCCCTTAATTTCTCCACATCTTGGAGTCTTCAGGTATTGTTTTTTTAGCAAAACTTCATGTGGTCTGCATAGGAGAGGCTCGTCGGGCCAACTGTCTGCCATAAAGTCCCGACTGGTGGAGGGCTGCAGTGATTGTTGACTTTCTACAACTTTCTCCCATGTCCCGACTGCATCTCTGGAGCTCAGAAACAGTGATCTTTGGGTTCTTCTTTACCCCTCTCACCAAGGATCTTCTCCCCCGATAGCTCAGTTTGTCCGGAACTCAAGCGCCAGCTCTAGGAGGGTTCTGGTCATCCCAAACGTCTTACATTTAAGGATTATGGAGGCCACTTAGGAACCTTAAGTGCAGCAGAAAAATTTTTTGTAACCTTGGCCAGATCAGTGCCTTGCCACAATTCTGTCTCTGAACTCTTCAGTCAGTTCCTTTGACCTCATGATTCTCATTTGCTCTGACATGCTCTGTGAGCTGTAAGGTCTTATATAGAAAGGTGTGTGGCTTTCCTAATCAAGTCCCATCAGTATAATCAAACACAGCTGGACTCAAAATGAAGGTGTAGAACCATCTCAAGGTGTCAAGGATGATCAGAAGAAATGGACAGCCACTGAGTTAAATATATGAGTGTCACAGCAAAAGGGTCTGAATACTTAGGACCATGTGATATTTCAGTTTTTCTTTTAATAAATCTGCAAAAATGTCAACAATTCTGTGTTTTTCTGTCAATATGGTGTGCTGTGTGTACACTAATGAGGAAAAAAAAAATAACTTAAATTATTTTATCAAATGGCTGCAATATAACAAAAAGTAAAAAATTTAAGGGGGTCTGAATACTTAACATACCCACTGTATATTATATTCTTTTGCCTTAGCTTTTACTTTTCTTCTCCTACTTTCTCTGTGTTTCCTTCTCCTGCAATTGGCTTATATGATTACCTCTTTTAGGCTTTATTTATAGTACTAAGTTTCATTTTTACTGTAGTCTTTGTATTTATTTATTTTTATTGATACATGTGTTATTCCTTCTTCTAAAACTGATCTCTGACTTAGTCATTACTGGTCTCCCTGGATCTCAATGCATCACACACAGACATGAGAAATATGTCTGTAGCAAAACTGGAAATGACTACTTTTAAATGTACCCATTCAAATTGGAAAACTAATATGTAATCATATGAAACCAACGCCTCTGAGCTCATTATCTGTAATGTGGTCACACCCACACACAGCGCACACTATTCAGATAGTAGTCATCCACGTGAACCATTAAACGCTCCCATCACCCCATAAATAAGGCAGCAGCTCACACGTGTTCACTGTTTTTTAAAAGAAGATGTGCTGTGAGGAATAAGCCAGAATTTACCTCAGAATAACAGTGCAGTCTGACACAGCTTTATTCAGCAGAGGAAACGAGCAAGTAATTTATTTTTACTTAAATTTGTTATTTTTACATAAACCTGTATGCATTTTACTAGTTGGGCTTTTCCCAAACTATTTTTGCTAGACTAAATTGTGTGAAACATTCTGAAATATGACAAATATATGCCTATATAAGAGCTATGCATATCATATTTTATATGTAAGCAACTTTTAATTAGGGTAGAGTGGGGGAAAACACCCCCTACTGTTTTTCCCAAAATAACCACTAGATAAAGTCAGGATACTTTTTATTGTTGCTATTGACTGCGTTGACAATAGTGATGTAGAATTACTCACCATGAAGTTGCCACTGTACCTGACAGAAAACAGAATTTTTTTTCAAGCATAGTCTGTGGGGTTTTAAACCTGCCCCCACAAGGCATGGCTTAATTACTGTAGTTACTCTGTTCTGAACATCAAATCCTTAGTTTTTCCATCAAAAGTATTCTAACTAGTTAACATCAGCTAACAATATTTTTCAAGTAGGCTATTATGATTTTGTCATTTATAATTAATTATTATATTCTTTTCAATTTTAAGCTAAAACTCCCTGTACCCTGATTTTGCTGTAAATGTATAAAGCTAATTGTTTGTCAGATTGGGGGGCATTTTACCTACCTGTAGGGCAAAACACCCCTTTGGTATAAATTTAATTCTGGTCATTTTCCATACTTGTTTTTTTGTGACAATGACATCAATTATAAACCATGAGAACCAGAGGTGGGAGACTCGAGTCACATGACTTGACTCGAGTCAGACTTAAGTCGCTTATTTTAGGACTTGAGACTTGCTTGACAAATATTCATAAAAGACTTGACTTGACTTTGACTTGATATTCATGACTTGACTCGGACTTGAGTTAAAAGACTCAAAATAACTTTTTTTCTCTCAATAAATGTGTTTGTTTTTGAACGCACTGCAAGTGACTCCAAGTGACGCAGCAGGCAAGCAGAGAGAGCTAAAGTAAGAGCATACGCAGTGTTGCCAACTTAGTGACTCAGCTCCACTTCACACAGCACAGACAAACGCCAACAGCCACGTTGGCCGCTGATTTGAATTTTATGAAAATAACTGTCATGTTCACACTGCCCCAACAGACACCAACAGACTTCAAGTCAGGGAGAGTTAACTAGGGGGGGAAATGTATTATCTTGTAACAACAATCAAAATGATACTGTTATTAATGTCTTTGGTAATATTGTAAGGCAGTTTTATTATAATAATAATATATTGTCAAATAAATTTCCATTGTGAAATTTCCCAAGCGCTGTATGAATCGATCTGATCGCATTCCCCCTCGCGTTGTGGTTGGTATACTCGGCCACACCCACCACATAAAGCTCTGGCCTCTCCGCCCAAAGATCCAAATACTGTTCCTCTTTCTGGTTTGTCCAGAAACCTGCCATTTTTAAAGTTATTGTCCTAAGCGCGCCCAGCACCTACTTGCAGTCCTGCCTCATTGTCATGGCCAGGTCAGATTACGTCAGAGTTTGTTGTCGTTTGTTGGAAAATCATATCACATTGCTCAGACATTCCACGACCCAACAAACGCCGATTCTTCCCCTTAAGTAAAATGAGTCCTAAGTGGGTTTAACCCAAACTCCGACCCAACACACAGAACGCAGACAGGGGTAAACATGAGCAACCAAACTCGACAGACTAGTCTGTTGGCGTTTGTCGGTGCGGTGTGAATTGGCCTTTAGTCGCTAGATTTAGCGACTTTTAAGGACCCCTTAGCACTTTTTTCAAAAAAAGCACCTAGCGACAAATCTTTAGTGTTTGCCCAAACCTTAGTTAGTTTCTGAGACTTGCCGGTACCGCTGCACGAGCGCGAGGTTTTGCTTTCCCAGCGCACACACACCTCTCTCTGCATCTGCTCTGTTCAGCGAGCGGCTGAGAGGAGCAGCGCTTTAAGGCCCCGGTATACTTCAAACAAAGTTCCTTTTCGTTCTTCGTTTGAGGGCAAAAAAGTTTGAAAAGGCTAAGTGACGGTATACTGCTTTCGAACATTCCGACACCCCCGCGCTGCTGGAGGCGGGGTTGTAAACATGTGTCACGCCGCCCCGCGTGTACCCCCTAAACACAACAACGATGGCGGCTGTGAGAGAAGAACAGTTTCGTAAACATCTGGCAGTAGCACTGATCTATTCAATGGCAAAGAAAAAGAACAAGAACAAGCGACGTAGATGGTATGTGCGTCCACTTAACGAAAACAAAGAATGATGGTGAGTTTGCCATTTTAATTCAGCAAATGCGGAGCACAGATGAGGAAGTGCATTTTTCATACTTCAGAATGTGCGCCACATGGTTTGACGATCTCTTGAAAAGGGTATCGCCATATGTAAAAACATGCAAAAACGCACAGGACACAGATTTCCACTATGGAGAGACTGGCCTTGACACTCCGAGTACTAGCTTGTGGGGCCACGCAACAAAGTGTGGCTGAAACATTCAAGATTGGACTGTGCACAGCCCGCAAGATAGTCGTGGAGATGTGTTCTCCTGTCTGGCCTCCGTGGAATGAGAAAAGAAACGAAACGAAACGAAACGAACCGGGGGGGAAATTGCACGTCAAAGGCGGCGTTCCAGAACACACCCACCACCACGCCGCGGACCAATGGTAGCTCAAAGGTGTTTAGGAGGCAAAATTAACTCCCCCAAAAAGTTCGCTTTGGTGAGCTGTTTCGAACTGCCAAAACGAACTTCGTTTCGGCCTGATTTTGTTCGAAATGACATCATTTCAATTCGTTCCTCGATTTCATTTGAAGTATATCTGGGGCCTTTAGGTTAAACAAGATATTCTGTCACTTCTAACTCTATTTTACATGCAAATATAGCCGAAATCACTGCATAGCCATTGTCTTTATCTTATGTGTATTTGATTTCATTAGACGACGTTGTGATTACGAATCAGGATTTTTGTGCCGATTAACATCTAACGGAGAGCTGATAGTCTTAATGGGCCGCGTTTCAGTCTCTATTTCATATTCATCCCATTGTCTTACAACATAAACAGAAAAATATACCAGTGAAAACAGTTTTATTGAGAATTTGGCTGCATTAAATTACAGTTTGTGAGACACATATCAAATTCATTTTTTGCAAGTGGAAGGCCATTGAAAATGGTTATTAACTGTTATAAGAAATGCCCAGCTTTTTTTTTGCAATAGCACTTAGTATTTGCGTGTGTACAGTGTCTAATAATTGGTCTTCAGTGTTAGATTTTGAGTGAAAAGCCTATGGATAGTTTATGGGGATGCATAAAAAAAAAAAAAAAATCACACAGTTGCGAGACCAACAATAATTCTGCAACAGAGATACACTAAAAACGGAGAAGAAGGCTTGGACTATGCGCATAAACCTTGCACACAGTATACAAACGAACATGGAACAATACATTATTAATCTGTGTTAATGTTAGTTAATTAAAAGACAATCGTTTAGTGTTTGTTCATGTTTTTGTTGCTGTTACGTGAAGTAGCGGTGTCTGACTAAGGGCGAGACGTGGGCTGATGACGTCATCGTTCCAGAAAATATACGTATTTGCTGTCCACACGAAAACACAAGGGTGGCGTTTTCAGGTTGGAAAAGCCAATATGGGGAGACCGGTTTTCAAAAATATCATTTTCACTCTCCCAAAACGCCGGATCCATGTGGACGAAATGCCTATACAATACAAAATTTAAGCGTATACAGCTAAACGCATGTACCAGGTGGACGGGGCTCAGTGTGTCAATAATGTGCCTTGGACCCTCATTTCTTTTGGATTATATGGGCATCAGGCTGTAAAAACCTAAAATTGAACGCCATTGTACGTGATTAGTGCTATTGCCTTCGTTGGAGGTGCTGACCCTTGAATTCTGTCCACATTTATTCTCTCTATTAACAATTACAAACACTTGTTCTCGATACAGAAAAAACACAGTTCAGAGTGACATTAACAGAATGAACAAAGATAAAAATAAAAGAGAGAAAAAGAATAACCTGGTTAACTGATAAACTTATTCAATCAAAAAGTTTACAGAAAAAAATTAAACAATAGTTTTGAAGCATTACTGAACCTTAAAAACGGCTGTTTTATTAGGCAAAATGCAACTGTTGTGATAAAAATATCGCTGGAAAGTAAAAGCACTTGTGATAAGATGAACAGAGATCATTTCTCAAAGGTGCAAAGTCTTTTGTGCAAAATTGTTTTCCAACAGATGGCAGAAATTGTCCACTTAAGCATGGCACATGTTCCATGAATGGAAAAAAAAAAAAAAACAAAAAAACAAAACCACCATTAAAGCAAAAATGTTATATAATTTTGTTTATAAATGATATACCAAAAAATATGAATAATTCTGAGACAAATAAATAACAAAATACTATAAAAAAACAATTACCCAACTAAAGCAAACATTAATCACCCCAATGGTGATTTCAAACTAAATTTATTTTCAATAAAACATCAAAATTAACTAGTGCTAAGCCTCTGTTAATTGTCTTAACTTCTACACTTAACGTAACTTCTTTTCTCGTACCTTTTGTAGACATATAAGTGAAGATAGTAATTCTGTTTAGTCATCCTATGCTGAGATCTTGACAGATTTAATGTGTTCTTTAATTTGCAGTTGATTTCATCTAAGGCTGTGGCTGTTAAGTCAGTTGTAGTTGTTGTTTCTGCTCGGTTTTCATCTATTTTCTGTTCTTGTTGCTTCTCTTTCCTTCCGTGATTCTGCTTGTTAACAGAAGGTGTTCCCTGAAGGTCAATCTTCACATAAATAATGACCTGATTCACTGCAGCACTGCTTCAGTGTTACTTTTAGCTTTCTTTAGTGTGGACTCATATAGATGTCGAGCAAGAGTTAATTTCACACCAAGCATTTTGCTGTGTGCTTAGTTGACCCAAGTGGGCCAAGTAATGGTGGGGTAAAGTGGGGTAGAAGCTAAATATTTATAATCTGTTCTGTTATAACATGACAATACATGATTGCCTTGAATAATGTTTACAAAGATATGTGTGTGTGTATACTGTATGCATATTGTTTGTTTGCTTTTTTGTGAAAATAGTTTTCTTGCTCTTTTTTAATCTTGTGATTCAAGCAATTTGGATTCAACAAAGGACAAGCCACTATAGTGTGATAATGATAGCATTCTGGGTAAAAGTGTTTTTAACTACTTTTGCTCTTCATCTGACCCTTCCTGTTCGCTGTCAGGTAAATGTTCCCAACAGACATTGGTCAGAATGCACAAATACAGACACATCTCCATGATACCTTTAAAAAATATAACAATGCATGTATAAATTGCGAGAAATACTTGAGATTGAACAGTGCTATAAAAAAATAACTGCTTTGTTCTATCCTTTAGTTTGATTTTGGGGATCTAATTGCATTTAATCGAACTTCCAAACTCAATCCAGATGTGACTGTCTACATGCACTGGGCTGTATTTGTGGGGAAGGGGAGAGTCAGTGGGCTGGAGAATATAAAAAATGATGATGAGGACGTTTTCCATATCACTGGTAAACTGACAACTAAATGGTAGCATTTCATTTTCAAAAATGTAAATGACCGTGTATGATTACATTTGGAGTACAGGCTAGTTTACATTGAAATTTAGGAGTGACATTGAAATGTAGGAAAGTGTAGGTTGTTTTCTAATTTTGATCTCCACTGTATATATCCAGCAGAACTACAAACCACCCTTAAGAGACTTAATGTAGAATAAAAATGATATAAACATTAAACTATGTGCAGTAATGTCATTCCTTTTATTTAATTGGACTTTATTTTACTCACAGAATGAACTGTGTTTAATCATATACTCTCTGTTAAAAGGTTATGTCTTTCCCAAGGGTTCTGACTGTATATTTGGAAAAATGAATGAAATCTCTGGTAAACCATGGAAGTTTAACTACCTGGATGGTAAAATTAAAGTAAGATCTACTGATGATATGAAGAAAGTCATAAGGCAAATACACAAAAATTGCAGGACTTGGGACTTGCTTATGAACAACTGTGAGCATGTAGCCACTTACATTCGCTATGGGGAAAAACACTTTGAGCAGGTAAAGAATGTGTTGTAACGAGGGCATGTAACACAAATAACTTATTAAATCAAGTATTAATGTGATTAAATAAATAAAAAAAGCTATACAAATTATATTGGTCTATATGTACACATACAAACATATTGGAATGTTGTTCTCTACAGATTGGTGCCAAATCTGCTGCTCTTTGTAAACTGAAGTTACCAACTTTTACTTATGAGGGTGAAGAAGAATTATAGTGGAAAATAATCTCTTTCTCCATGATATGAACACAACTTTCTTTATTTTCTTTTTTCTTTACTCCTTTGAGTGTCTTCTTAATGCTCATAGATAATGGGATATTCACTGAAATAATAAACTGTATGCAACTATCATGCCTGCTGTTATAATTTTCCATTATTTAAAATAAGTATGCAGTGGGCACTGCAAAATGCTCATTGTTAAATGAATGCTGCTCAGTATTTAGGTTTAAAGGGTTCATATGATGCGATTTCAAGTTTTCCTTTCTCTTTGGAGTGTTACAAGCTCCTGATGTATAAAGAAGATCTGTAAAGTTGCAAAGACTAAAGCCTCAAACCCAAAGAGATTTTCTTTATAAAAGTTAAGACTGGTCCACGTCCTCCTAAAATGCCTTGTTTAAACACGCCACCACATGTCTACGTCACAATGTGGGAAGATTTGCATAACGCCGCCCAAATGTTCACGCAAAGAAAGAAGGCATAACCTTATTGTTGCTGCCACTGCCGCCGCCATGTTGTGAAGACGCTGTGTTTCGTTGCGAAAGCGAAACTACTTTGTTTGGTCTTCCAAAAGAGGACATGACTAGAAATCAGTGGTTAAGTTGTATTTACAACACTGTTCCAGAACAGTGTAACCCAAATATTCAGATGTGTGCAGCTGACTGAGGACTGTTTTCTGATCCTGGTAGAGTAGATTACAATGCCGGCTGTTCTGACTCACATTCTGTAAGTATGTTTTCATATTTAAAGGATTTGCCACTGACGATTCAAACGCGAGTTTTGAGCAGTGTAGAATAGCGCATGTTGTTTACGCGGCGCGATGCAATGTAAAAAGACAGTATAAGTCATTATAATCCGTAATTATGTCCCCACTGGATGCAACGAATGCCTCGTTTATAATGGGTTTTAATGTTTTTGTCTCGTCGCTCCGGGACACGGCATCACAGTATGATAGGGGCGTAACATTTCCGTCACACGCATGAGGTATGCGGCCAATCACAACGCACTAGATAGCTGGCCAATCAGAGCACACCTCGCTTTTCAGACCGAGGAGCTTTGTAAAAATCTACGCGTTTGAGAAAGGTGGGGCATAGAGGAGAAACAATAATGTACAGTATGTGGAAAATTATGTGTTTTTTTAACCTTAAACCGCATAAACACATTTCATTACACCAAATACACAAAATAATGTTATTTTTAGCAGCATCATATGACGCCTTTAAGACTTCCTTTATTAATCCCCAAAAGAAAATTAAAGAGCAACAGCAGCAACAGAAAAACAAAAAGACAAGATTAGACAACATAATCAGTTAATAATCATAGTAATCTTAACATTTATGACCTAATTAACACAGTAACTCAAAAACACTTCCGTTCACTTGCACACAATACACAAACATTACTCTCACATTACATAACCATCAAGAAATGAAAACAAAACAGAAAGAACAGAAAATAAATAAATAAAATGGAATTTGTTGTTCAAAATGACATTACACAAAATACCTAAATAATAATAAAATAAGTAAATAGTCATGTACCTACATAAATAAAAAATATGCATACCATACATATATATATGTGTATATCTGTGCATGTATATGTATACCTATATATATTTATACCTATATTTTCTTTTTCTATATTTCTATACCTATAAAAGGAAATTCTTCTCTTCTCTTTCCCTCCAAATTCTGATCTCGGGCCTCCTCAAAAAATACAGTCAGCGTTGGCCATATTTGTATATCAAATCACGCTTTACCCTTGGGAGATATCATCAGGAAACATGGTGTTAGCTTTCACTGTTATGCTGATGATACTCAGCTCTACATTTCTTGGTGGCCTGAAGAAACATACCAATTTGAAAAACTAACGAAATGCATAGTTGATATAAAAACTGGATGACTAGTAATTTCTTACTGCTAAATTCTGAAAAAACAGAGGTGTTAATTATATGACCTAAAAACTCTGCATATAATAACTTAGAACACTCTCTAAGACTTGATGGCTGCTGTGTTAATTCTTCATCATCAGTTAGGAACTTAGGTTTGCTATTTGATAGCAATCTTTCCTTTGACAGCCACGTTCTAATCATTTTTCCATCTCAAAAATAGATCTAAATTACGACCTATGCTCTCAATGTCAAATGCAATGTCAATACGCTTTATAGAGTTTTTACGCTTTAGAGTTCTTACTAGAACCAGGAAGTATGACGATATTAGCCCGGTTCTGTCAACACAGCACTGGCTCCCTATTAAAACAAAGCATTCACTGGATCTTCAATAGCAAGGCGATCTTTACATGTGCATGACTTAGGCAAGCCATTTGTAAGCTTAGTTCAATACATTTTAGGGGGCTTTCACACTTGGTTCGTGCCTTGGTCCGCAACCCCCGAGTTCGCTTGCTTCCCCCTCCCCCCGCTGGACTGTGTTCACATTATATTATTTGGGTCCGAACCGCGGTTCGTTTGCGTCATTAGGCCAGCAGCTGTTTACCCCATGCTTAATAACGATGGCGCTTCATGGGCGCGAAGACAGCAGAATGCGTAGGATTGCTCTCTTCAATTTTATATTTATGTTTTTGAAATGTTGGTTTTGTTTCCAAAGCTTCAGTACATAACGGCACTTACGTCTGCCTTATGCAAATGCTCTAAAGAACTCTGAAGGCGAATAGAAATGAGATATACAGTGCTCTGCTTGCAGCACGTCAGTCATGCTCGTCAGGAAAGTGAGTGAAACGCACACAAACACACATTTTTATCAAATAATACATCATTAATAGCAGTTCACTTCCGCGATTTGGTACGATTGCGTTCACATCAGCAGTGAACCGTACCGGAGTTCACTTGAACTGTACCCCAGACCACCCCTTTTATGCAGACTTGGGTACGGTTCGCGGGTGCGCACTCGAGTTCGGAAGACCGCGTTTACATCATCCAAACATATCGAACTCTGACGTCAATCGAACCCGGGTGCACACCAAAAGTGCTAGTGTGAAAGCACCCTTAGAAACACTGTGGATCTGATCCAGATGAGGAGTGCTGAAAAGGGAAACCATTTGAAGTGTCATCAAATAAAGCTGGAAATACTAAACAAATCACCTGATAATACACAGGAACATGCAGTTTCTAAAATAAGCTGTCAAATAGAAAAATGTAGTTTCAAAGTGAACCTGTAGTCTACACAAGCAAAGGCACACACCACATTTTTCACTGTTGTTTATTTTAAATAAGCATCAGAAGTTTTTTCCAGATATTTTTATATCTGGAGTTTGATGTAATTAAGACAATGTGACACCATCTGCAAAAACTACGTAACATAACATAACATAACAAAACATAACATAACATATACCTTGAAAAGTAAGGCGCCTCTCACCCAGCCCTGAACTGGCAAGATCACTCTTCATAGCCCTAGATGGAACCAAGGATGCATCCTTTCTTGCAAGGTAGCAGAATGTGTGTGTAGGTAAAAAGAGAAACACTCCTGGATGCTTGATGTGCCCCACCTCAGCTATGAGAACAAACAAGTTATCCAAACAAAAAGGCCTGTACACACAGATGTAAACAGCTTTAAGTCAATCTCAAAGCAGTATTAACTAGGGCTGGGTAAAAAATATTGATATCTCGATATTAATCGATTCTAATTTTTACGGAACGATATCGATTCTTAAATCCCAAGAATCGATTATTCTAGCCTGTTTTCAGTTAATGGACGGAACATTGAAGGGTACTTCCCATCCAATAAATCACAATAAGCATTGTGCTTTGGTACTTTTAATATGAAACAAAGTCTCAGATTTCAAATTATGTCCATTGTATTGCAGTATTTAAACAATAAATGCCGTTTTGGCGCTGTTTAATGTGGAGTGACAGATCGCTGTAGCGCCTCAGTTCAACAGACGCGGCAGCGTGAGGCGCACGTGAACATCTCCTCCACATTAATACCAGTTTCAGTACAAAATAAACATGGCTAAACATCCGAAGGTAAGTTAAAAGAGATTTCTTTTATTTGTGTTACTTATTTATTTGATTTGGGGCTTGTTTTAAAATTTCAAATTAGTTTGTTATTTACATTTACATTATATTTATATTTTGTTATTTAGCAGATGCTTTTATTCAAAGTGACTTACAAATGAAGACAAAACCAACAAAAGAGCAATAATAGTAAGTGCTATATTAGTATATTATTAAATTTCACAAAGAAACGTGCAGAATTTTGTCCAAGCAATAATAAAAGGACACATTTAATTTATAATTTGTCTTAAATCTCATTTTGTTTTAATCGGATCGAATCGTGAGTTGAGTGAATCGTTACATCCCTAATGCACCATATAACATATTAATTCAATTTTTTACTGTTCTTCAATGTTTAATTTATGTTTGAATAAATCCATCAAGTTTTTTTTGACAGCCACCATTTAAATGTTTATATTTAAAAAAAATTAATTGAAATAGAAATATTATTATGTAACTATAACTTTAATATTGTAAAAACTTCATTAATTTTAACCTTCAATATTATAGAATTGAAAACACCAAAAAGTGTTTTTTGTTTTTTTTAAGGTCTCTTTCGGTTATTCACCCCTGTTAAGGGTGTGTAATTATTATTATTTGTTGTTGTTTTTTTCTTCTCTTTTTTCTTTCGACTCTTATGGGGCTAGTTGTACATGATTGCCATGTTGGATTGTATTAGGGCTGGACGATATGGCCAAAATTTATATCACAATATATTTCTTAATTTTGGTCAATAAGATATAATTCTGATATTGATATGATAAAAAAAAGCCTCAAAAACGTCCACAACAGATGTCTGTACCTAAACTTATGAAAAATTAATTTGCTAACTCTATGAAACCTACTCCTATAAAAAACTATATAATATTTTAGGAAAAAAAATGGCACAAATAAATAAATGTTCACCTTTTATTTGTATTTAGCCTTCATACAAACAAGAAATTTGAAATCACTGTCAAATAAACATCTCAGACCTTATTAATTATTAATATCTTTAACTTCAAACTAGGCTAACATACACTACCAGTCAAATGTTTTTGAACAGTAAGATTTTTTATGTTCTTTAAAGAATTCTCTTCTGCTCACCAAGCCTGCATTTATTTGATCCAAAATACAGCAAAAACAGGAACATTTTGAAATATTTTTACTATTAAAATAACTGCTTTCTATTGAAAATATGTTATTCCTTTGATTTCAAAGCTGAATTTTTAGCATCATTACTCAAGTCACATGATCCTTCAGAAATCCTTCAAATATTCTGATTTGCTGCTCAAAAAAAAAAAAATTATTATGTTGAAAACAGCTGTAGAAATTGTTCTGGTTTATTGTACTGAATAGAAAGTTCAAAAGAATGGCATTTATATGAAATAGAAATATTTTGTAACATATAAGTGTCTTTAATCATCATCCAGCATCCTGGCTAAATAAAAGTATTGATTCTATATTTCCTATATTATATACTATTTAGTCCTATATGTTAAATATTATCATCATTAACAACAATAAAACTAAATACATTTTGCTGTGTTACCACGCTGAAACAATTCCTATTGGTTGTTTTAACTTATTGCTTTGATCATGATTGGTTAATCTGGCTGACTGGCTGTCATCTAGGTGTAACGCCCCCTGTGGACTGTTTATTGTGGTTTCTTAGATAGATAGATAGATAGATAATATACGCTAACATACTCGGGCATGGAAGGGATCAGAGTGAGTGTTAAATAGGGGATGTGTGATTGATTACAGCTGTGTGCAATCAACTGTGTGTGTGTGTGTAATCATTGCAGTGGATGATGGGAACTGTAGTCTGGGTGAAGTGCAACAGTGGTGTGGTGCAAGAGTTCATAGTAGTGGAAGGGTGACCTCTGGTGGCGAGCAGACAGAAGTTCATGGACCGTATTCGTGACCGGTACGAGTAGCACTAGTGGTACGCAGAGGAATCACTACATTAAATATAAATTAATGTTAGTACATTCTTTATTTAAGATTTATATATACAGTACAGTTATTTAACTTTTGGTACAACACATTTTAATTTAATCATTAAGTTTTTCTTTTACCTGTATGTAAGCACAGTGCAGTGCAGTGTTAATGTTCAAACTGTGTATTTACATTGTTAAAGTGGCTGACAACAATAAATATTCTTATTAGGAATAAAACTGCATAATTTTTGAACTGTGCAGAGCTGTAGCTGAATAGTTAGGCCGAATACACTGCTGTATTTTAATGTTGGTCATTATGGTGGTGCTTGGAGAGCCACATATTTTCTGAAGTGGTACTTGGTATAAAACGTTTGAGAACCACTGGTTTAAAGGAATGGTATAAAATTAATCCTGCTTTTTAAGAACTTTTCAGTAAAATATTTCTTCTTTCCCCTTGTAGAGTCATCAAGCATCCAGCTTATTATTGGTAAGGAATTGTTCATCTGCTACATTCCACTGTCACGTCTGATAGAGATTCATTGACCTTTAGTGATAAGCTTTGATTTTACTTAGTTGAATAAAAATGTACTTAATTAGATTTTACTTGTTTTACTAAATACACTGTATAGTTAGGATTTTGATTAAAACAGTGTAACTGGGGGCTCTGAAAAAAACTGCTTGTGAATAATTTGTTAATATTGTAAACTTTCATCTGAATACATTAAATAAGTGTTTAATGAATAGTGTTGTGCACTTTGTTTCTAACCCCACTATTATTGAACTGTAAAGTGAAAATATTGTATGTAATTTGTTTTGCATTCAGTTAAAGATATTTCACAATATCAAATGTGATATTTTATGAGGATTTAATTTCGGTGTTTTTGTTTTTATTTATACAGGACAGTACAGAAAGCGCACAAGTGGGAGAGCGTGGAGGGGATGGCATCATCACCTTTAGCCATTATATCACAGACTCAACTTTTTCCGTACGACGACAAGATCTGTACTGGGGATCTTTCGTATCCTCCGTCGCAATCTGCCGGCCCTAGGCTCACTCCTTTTCCACCAGTCACCGCCGCCGAGCTTCATCGCGGCCGTCGCTCTTCTCGACCAGCCACACGCTCTCCACAACACCGAGGCTTAACCTCGCCTCCAACGGCGAGACTTCCAACTTCCCCGACATCCTCATATCATTCGGCCATGCCAATATATCCTCAGATCGGAAAGTGGATAGTATTGAAGGCGGAAGCAAACGCTGATTTTTTCCCTGACGAACCATTCTCACGGAGGGTAAACAAAGCTGATCTGTACGGTCTATTCTTCATCCTGCAAATCAGCCAAGGTGGCCAATAGATCGAGCAAAGCCTCGAACTCGCCCACTCGACACTATCATTGTCCCGCACAAGACCCGGCTCTCCTCGAGCTTTGGGTCGCAGCGGCAGGCCTTAAGCGAGCCTTGGCTGTGCCCCAGTTCTCACCGCAGCAAAACCTCATTCGCTTCCCGCTTCGGCTTAACTTTTTCCCGAGGCTCTTTCGGCCGCAGCGCCACATGTAGCCGGGCCTCCAGCTCACGTAGCAGTCGCTAGCGCGAGGCTGCCTCCGCTAGCACCGCAGGCCTTGTTGCAATAATATTAAGCAAAGTCGCTAAAGGTAGGTCGTTTGTTGTTAAAGGGCGTGATGACATTATGGATGTTGATGTCATTTTTTGTAACCAAGACGCAAAACTGTGTAGAACACGCAATGAAATTACTCAAATTTTCTGTATTAATTTTCATTAGCTTTTTACCTGTATTTTAAATTGCACATTTTACTCGGATAGACAGATAAGATGAAAAGATTAGATTTTCGTGAAAATAAGTTAAACGGTGTACAATTTTAGATGCAAACCAACAAATAAGCTGTATCATAAAGAAACTTCATTCAAAATGACGTTGTCTTCCAGATCAAATTCCGGCTCCCCTCGAGCTTCAAGACGCAGCAGGCCGTCAGCAAGCCTGGGCTGCGCTCCAGACTCAGCTGCTCCTCCCACTGCATTGCCTCACTTCTCTTCTCAACCAATCACTGCGGCGCCTTCACCTGCAGCGCCGCACGCAACGTTGCCCGCTGGAGTAGCTTCCCAAACTCTTATCCTTCCCCCTCCTTTCTACCTCCGGCGGCAGACGTTAGCGTGAGGCTGCCTCCGCTAGCCATTCAAGCTCAGCCACCTTACTCTCACCCTTCCGCTACTCCTTTTTCCTATCAATGGCCAGCAGCCCCTGCTGCAGACGTCCAAGCAGGGCAGCATCAGCCAACAGTTTGCAACAGTTTGAAAGATCAAAGACAATTATCAATATAACTCCGACTGGATTCATCTGAAGAAGAAAGTCATATACAGAGGGTGGGCAATAGTATTTATAACCTGCCGAGTGTTCAAGTTTTCCCACTTACAAAGAATGGAGAGATATGTAATTTTCATCGTAGGTACACCTCAAATGTGAGAGACCGAATCAAAAAAAAAAATTCCAGAAAATAACATTGTATGATTTTTTTAAATAATTAATTTCCATTTTATTGCATGAAATCAGTATTTGATACAATAGAAAAATGGAACTTAATATTTGGTACAGAAACCTTTGTTTACAATTACAGAGGTCAGACGCTTCCTGTAGTTCTTGACCAGGTTTGCACACACTGCAGCAGGGATTTTGGCCCACTCCTCCATACAGGTGTTCTCCAGATCTTTCAAGTTTTGGGGCTGTCGCTTGGCAACATGGAGTTTCAGCTCCCTCCATAGATTTTTCTATTGGGTTCAGGTCTGGAGACTGGGTAGGCCACTCCAGGACCTTGAAATGCTTCTTACGGAGCCGCTCCTTAGTTGCCCTGGCTGTGTGTTTGGGGTCATTGTCATGCTGGAAGACCCAGCCACGACCCATCTTCAATGCTTACTGAGGGAAGGAGGTTGTTGCCCAAAATCTCGCAATACATGGCCCCATCCATCCTCCCCTCAATACGGTGCAGTCGTCCTGTCCCCTTTGCAGAAAAGCACCCCCAAACATGATGTTTCCACCCCCATGCTTCACGGTTGGGATGGTGTTCTTGGGATTATACTCATTCTTCCAAACACGTCGAGTGGAGTTTATACCCAAAACTTCTATTTTGGTCTCCTCTGACCACATTACCTTCTCCCATGCCTCCTCTGGATCATCCAGATGGTCTTTGGCAAACTTCAGACGGGCCTGGACATGTGCTGGCTTGAGCAGGGGGACCTTGCCCACACTGCAGGATTTTAATCCATGACGGTGTAGTGTGTTACTAATGGTAACCGTTGAGACTGTGGTCCCAGCTCTCTTCAGGTCATTGACCAGTTCCTCCCGTGTAGTTCTAGGCTGATTCCTCACCTTTCTCAGGATCATTGATAATCCACGAGGCGAGATCTTGCATGGAGCCACAGTCCGAGGGAGATTGACAGTCATCTCGAATTTCTTCCATTTTCTAATAATTGCGCCAACAATTGTTGCCTTCTCACCAAGCTGTTTGCCTATTTTCCTGTAGCCCATCCCAGCCTTGTGCAGGTCTACAATTTTGTCCCTGGTGTCCTTAGACAGCTCTTTGGTCTTGCCCATAGTGGAGAGGTTGGAGTCTGATTGATTGAGTGTGTGGACCGGTGTCTTTTATACAGGTAACAAGTTCAAACAGGTGCAATTAATACAGGTAATGATTGGAGGATAGGAGGGCTTCTTAAAGACAAGCTAACAGGTCTGTGAGAGCTAGAATTCTTGCTGGTTGTTAGGTGATCAAATACTTATTTCATGCAATAAAATGGAAATTAATTATTTAAAAATCATACAATGTGATTTTCTGATTTTTTTTTTTTGATTCTGTCTCTCACAGTTGAGGTGTACCTACGATGAAAATTACAGATCTCTCCATTCTTTGTAAGTGGGAAAACTTGAAAAATCAGCAGTGTATCAAATACTTATTTGCCCCACTGTACACCTAGGATGACTTGAGGGGGAGTAATTTATGGGCTAATTTTCATTTTTGGGCGAACTAACCCTTCAAGGCTACATAAGATGACCATTTTTTACTTTGAGCAGTTTAGAGACACTGAAACTTCACAAGGACCCTTAAGACACAGTCAGGTTTTGTTTGGTTTCAATACACTGAAGCATTTCTAATATACAGCCTCACTTCACGTTTGGGTCTTGTGGGCAAATTCATAAATGTGTTAAGAGCAAATAAAACTTTTATCAGGTTTGAAAATCACCTGATCCAATTTTGAGAAATCAAAATTGGTACATTCGAGTTCACTGATTTCACCATAATGGAATCAGAAGGAGAAATGAGATTGAAATGTTAGTGAATTAGTGAACTGCTAGTGGTGTTTAATACAGTACATCTTTCCGAAGAAAAAGCTCAGAGAAATGATGCATCTCTTTTAAAAAGATGGTGATCAGATGTGATCTGACTGATGATTACATAACACACTGAAAACCTGACAGCATTGTAGTAAATTGCTCGTTCTGGTCTAATTAAACGTTTCTCTGCGAGTCTCCTGTCACAGCAGATTCTGTGATCCTGTTCTTTTAGATCTCTGTTACCTGTGTAACCTGATGTCATCCTGTGTTTGTGAAAGCTGCTCCAGCTCAGCATTTTGCCTCCTCAGATCACTGATCTCCTGCTCCAGCTGCTTCAGTCGTTCTTCAGCTCGACTCACTGCAGACTTTTCCTGATCTCGCATCTGCTGTATCAGTTCAGAATGTCTTTTCTCAATGGAGAGGATGAGCTCAGTAAAGATCCTCTCACTGTCCTCCACTGCTGTCTGTGCAGAGCACTGTTAGGACACACATCACAATCACACAGTGGGCTTAGATGGGACTGAAAGAATAGAATCTGACAGGACTTGACGACTTTGTATTTTCTTCCATTACAGACATCACTGCACATCTCCAGCTCCAGCGTAACAATCAGCAGGAAGTTTAGTCTTCTTCAGTTTCTCCACCATCTCAGCCAGAGTGGTGTTTTTACCTATAGCAGGTCTTGGACTGACGGTCTGTCTGCACTGAGGGCAGCTGTAGACTCTCATCTGATCCTCTTGATCCCAGTGGAATGTAATACAGCTTTTACAGTAACTATGTGCACGGGAAATCATCACTGGATCCTTCAGGAGATCCAGACACACTGGAGAGATTAACTCATCCTGAGAAAATCTGGCTTCTGTCATTTTACTGCATGAATACAGAGACACAAACACAGCAGCTAAGATACACGTCAGTTTCTCTTTCCCCTGAACTCTGGAGATTCCTGTTTCCTGGTTCTGGGTTTGCCTGACGTGTGAAAAACAGATGTCTGCAAATCTAAAGGTCACAGATAATAAAACATCCACTAGATGTCAATCCCAGACAGACACTCAGATGAGAATCGGTGTTGAAGAGAGACAGAGCACAAAACAGATTCAAATTTTTTTACAAACCTGCAGTAATTAAATGTTAAATAAGACTTCAAATGAATCCCATTTTATTAACCCAAGTCTTTGCTACTGACCATCGATGATCCAACTCAACCATACTAAGCAAAAATTATACATTTGTTTAATTTTTGTTATTGCTGAACAGTGTTGAACTTTCTTCTCTTGCGTCATATTCTTCATGCAATTTGTTTGAGCTGCACCTGTAGAAGATTTCTATTAATCAAAATATGAATTAATAAAGTATAATGTATCTAAATGTAGCCACTTGTGTATCAACTATTATGATCATGTGTTTGCCTGTGTGTATGGAGTTCTGGAGGAGAGTGGAGTGTGTGTAACTGAGTTATTATAGTTATGTATTTAATGTGTGTGCTCAAATATGATGAGCTGCTATTAAGAAAAGGATTATCTTGTGCTAACATATGATGAACTGAGATCTCTTTGTGTTACAATTACACAGTCATGAGGAGATATAGGCTATCAATAGGGATCTGAATGATATGTATTGCTTATGGAAACCTATATAAAGAGTGTGTGAGGCACAGACTCAGCAGATTCTCTGCAGAGATTCATTATCTATGATAATAAAGTCTATCTTCTGGCATCAAAACCTCAAGTCTTTGAGAGTGATTTCTCAGAGCAGCTGCAAAAGCCACCACAAATTAGCATCACAAACAGGACTGCAAAGGAGCAGAAGGGGAGGACCACTTTGGGCTGGCTGGACAGCAACACAAACTGTTCAGACATGAATTTACATTTCCTTCACCCTGAGGCATATTCATTTCACTTTTGTTGTGAAAGTGCTTTTACATTTGTAAAATAAGAACTTTTTATATTAAAAACAAACAAGCAAGCCTTGCCCAGATTTAAAAAGTAACGTAACGCATTACTTTCCATAAAAAAAGTAACTTAGTTACTTTTTTAGGGAGTAACGCAATATTGTAATACATTACTTTTAAAAGTAACTTTCCCCAACACTGCTGACCTTTGCTGAAGCATCCAATTGCATCAAGTCTGGCTTGACAGACAGTGTGCCCAATGGCAGGTAAAGGACTGCCCCTAAACTAAGCACATAAAACCCCTGCTATTCCCTTCCTCAGTTGACATTCGCTTCTTGCGATCGCTGCATTTACACAGCCCTGAACCACCCACGCTCTCTATTGTATTAAGGTTGCCCGCCTTCTTTCATTATCTCACTTGCTCCCCTTTCCATGGCTGCCCACCACGTTTTATACTCAGCTTTTCACCGGTATGTCCCTCTTTAAAATGGCTGCTTCTCTAGGGGACAGCTTATCATGGGCCTTTTCTTTCCTTTGCAGAATAACATTCTTGAAAAAGCAGAAATTGTGATTGGTCCATACCTGACTGTAGGTTACTGGCACTGTAAATAAAAACTACACCTTGCACCAGAGTGTAGCTGCGGGCTGAGCCAGCATTTTACATCTTTTACGGACACTCACTAAACCCCAAGCAAGCTGATGGTGCTCGCGTTATTACAAACAGAATACTGTTTATATGTATGTTTAAATCTGTTTACCATTGTTAAAGCAAAAAAGTAAGGGTATTTTGAGGAGTGAATGACACAGTTTCATCACCCTTGTTTAAGAAACACAATTTTTTTCTGTTTTAATTAAGACATGAATAAGCAATTATTCATTCTGTATATTTTATTCTTACAGATTATACGGTATTAAGCAATTATAGTTGTTCAAAAGGGTTCTATCCAGTTTCACTGATGATTATGCAACTTTCTTGACTTAATAACATAAAGAAAATCATGAAATAGCATCTAGTCTTTAATATTTTTTGTTTACAAATGTCTTTTTTTTTTTTTATATCTGATAAAATAATGAAAGGACATTAAAGATAATGGTCAGGAAATAAATGGAAAACCCATGTGTTCCATGAAAGCATCACAAACAACTGCAGGACCAAACTTTGCCCACTTTTTTTATGTTTATTTACATTCCACTGTATTTGGGAGGGTTTCTGCATTATGGTGGTTCAATGGAAGAGCGCTGACCACAGGTATTGCAAAAAAAAAAAAAGAAAAAAAACTATATATATATATATATATACGATCACTCTTGCTTATTGATTGCTTATTAAAGGGGTAGGAACTGAGAAATCAAATTTCCCTTGATCTTTTGACATATAAGAGTTCATTGTACTATAAAAACATCCTGTAAGTTTTAGAACTCAAAACTTTGTTGTTAGTCTAAAAAGAGCTTATATTAAAACTAATCTTACAACACGACAGGTTGAGGAATGTGTTGCTTTATGATGTAATAGTGTGGCTAAACACCACCCCCGCAGAAGAAGATCAACGCCTGCTTCAACATCACTGCCTGTTTAGCCCCACCCACAGTTGAGCCTGTTGTGTATTGGTGTTGCCAATTTAGCAATTTTGTAGCTAGATTTAGCGACTTCCCCGCCTCTTTTGAGACTTTTTTCAAAAGTTTAGAGACAAATATAGCAACTTCTTGGACAAACCTTATCTAAGTTCTCATCTTGCCCACTGATCTATATTCATCTTTATATAGATCAGTGAATTTGTCATCTAGTGACATTTAGCTACCAGTTTTAGCTACTTTAAATTGAAAGCAGTTGGCAACACTGCACTGCAGGTCTACGCAGAAACCCAAATTATAAGATGGCTCAGAAAGACGAGAAGACCTATGCACTCGCCAGTCCTTGCTTTGCCTATCTTCTGATCCCAACATTAGGAAAGATTGGATGAACTTTATTTTTAAAGAGGTCATCTGAAATGCGATTTCAATTTTTCCTTTCTCTTTGGAGTGTTTTACAAGCTCTTGGTGCATAAAGAAATCTGTAAAGTTGCAAAGACTAAAGTCTCAAAAACCAAAGAGATATTATTTATCAAAGTTCAGAGTCAGCCACACCTACCTAAAACAGCTCGTTCTAACACGCCCCAACATGTCTACGTCACTGTGTGGGAAGTTTTGCATAACACCGCCCAAATGTTCACGGAAATAAAGGTGGCGTAACTTTTATTCTCGCTGTATATTGTTGTGCCGGCCGCCATGTCGTGAAGGCGCTGTTTGTTTCGTTTTGAACGCGAAACTACTTTGTTTGGCCTTCCCAAAAGAGTATGATCTGCTTCTTCATGCCTAGAGCTGATCCATGCTGGTAGCTGAGGAATACATCAATTTGCGTTGTGGATCGCCGGATCGGCTTTCACCCGTGGACGAAGCGGAGTCCAGCCCGAGTCATCACATGTGGTTGCCGCAAGCCAACTTCGTCGAATCCGCTGGCCGCGCCGTTCTCAACCCCGCCGCCTCAACTCACCCACTCTAACCCTCCGGCCCATTCCTCATCTAGCCCCCCCCCCGGCCTCTGGCTACTCTAGGCCGCTGCGTGGGTGACCTTTGAGTCTGTGTTTCGTTGTGAAAGCGAAACAACTTTGTTTGGCCTTCCAAAAATGGACACGACTAAATAAGTGGTTAAGTTGTATTTACACACTGTTCCAGAACACTTCAACCCAAATATTCAGATTTGTGCAGACTGTTTACTGATCCTGGTAGAGTAGACCCAGATTGTAAGTAAGTTTTTTATATTTAAAGAGTTTTTGTATTTTATATATTTAAAGAGAGTTTTTTGGGTAGTGTAGAGTAGGGTTTGTTGTTTATCATTTCTCCGATCACAAATTCAGACATGTTTTTATGTTTACGCGGCGCGATGCAACGCAACTTGTAAAAAGACTGTATAAGTCATTATAATCCATATTTATGTCCTCACTGGTTGCAACGAATGCCTCGTTTATAATGGGTTTTCATGTTTTTGAATCATCGCTCCGGCTCCGGCCTGACAGGGCATCATCACAGTATGGTGAGGGGCGTAACATTTCTGTCACACGCTTGAGGTATTCGGCCAATCATACGCACTGGATAGCTGGCCAATCACAGCACACCTTGCTTTTCAGAGCGATGAGCTTTGAAAAAAATCGACACGTTTCAGAAAGGCGATGCATAGAGGAGAAACAATAATGTACAGTATGTTGAAAATAGAATTGTGGTTTTTTTAATGTCTTAAACCACATAAACACATTTCATTACACCAAATACACAAAATAATGTTCTTTTTAGCAACATCATATGACCCCTTTAAGTCTTCAACCCGCCACACATATTCAAACAGAGTGTTCAGATGAGGGGGGTTCAAAACAGGACAGAAAATTGCCTATTACTATTTTTTTATATAAACATCTTGATACCATTATAAGTGAACCTCCGAGAACAGTACAAAATAAAAATCAAAGGCAGTTCATGGCCCCTTTAAAACAAACTTGGCCCCGTATGATGGCCTTAAAAAACAAATTTCCAGTACATGGACACTGAACGCTTAAGGGGCAGTTTCCCGGACAGAGATTAAGCCTAGTCCTAGACTAAAATGGCCCTTTAAACCAGATTAACAGAAATCTGCTTTCTCTGTCATGGTTTTAAATAGCCTTATACTTGGTATAGTCCCGAATTTTAATAGGCTGATTTCCTGGAGGAAGACTAGCCCTGTGTTCCATTTGGAAGGGCTCATCCCTATGCCCTAACCCTTCAAAGGATTTACCCTCCGGAGTGAGAGCTTCGAAGGGTTGAAGGGTGTAGGAGACCAAACAACTGTTTCTTGAAGTGCCCTTCTGCATCATCATCCCGTGCCCACACGGAGGCGCCGTCATCATGCAAAAAATCTGTGCAAAGGATCATGGGAGCGCAAGTGTCATCGTTGTTACCTCAAAATCCTTACATTCCAAATGGCCCTTTGAAGTGGCCAGTTTTGAGAACTTCGGTTTGGAACGACCCTTCAATATGGTGGCCATGATTGTTTTCACTCCAAAGTGCACTCTGGAGTTTGGAACGCACCGTAGAGCTACCTCAGGACTAAATTGAGGCTTAAATTAAACTAAAACTTCAGATTAATGCTGTTTCCAGACTTTAAACAATTATTGGCACCTTTGGTAGATATGAACAAAGAGCCTGTGAAAATAAATCTGCACTGTTATTTTTATTTATTATTATTTTGTATTCCACACAAAACCCTAACCTTTTATAGACGTAAAATAGAAGCGAAAGCTCATTTTAATTTCAATACACTGTAGGCAGATTTGTAACATTTCCTGTTGATTGGAACTCCGTAATTATTGTCCTAATTGTGGAAATGGAAATGTTAAATGCTTTAGCTTTCTTTTTGACTTCCTATTTTGTGCTATTTTCTTGACTTCATATGTTGTGAAGTTCAACAATCTGTTGCAGCACATCAGAACTATATTCTTTGTTTTTTCTCATTGTGGTGGATGATAAAGGGAATTTGGCCTTTGTGTTCCTCATGTTTATAATACTGTGAAACAGGAAGTCATGGCTGGATAATTTCATGTTCCTATAGTCACACTGGTGTGCTAAAAGTAAAAAAAAAAAAATATATATAGTAAAAATAAAAGGTAAATATGAATGGAATATAGATCTTCAGACATTATACTCATAAGAATTTCTAGAACTACAAATAATTGTGGACAATGTGTATAAGAGAAAACAATATTTTTATTATAATGTGATTTTGTTGAAAACATTTATTTTGTTTTTATTAACTTTTTTTCAATTAAAACGTCAAAAAATACAAGTTTATTTTCACAACCTTTATTGATCATATTTTCTTTGGGTGCCAATATAATTCTGACCATGACACTTTCTCTCTCTCTTTTATTCGACACCTGATTTAAAAAACAGTTTTCTCTTGTTCACTAACATTTTTTTATTGATTGTTTGTTTTATGATTGCAGTCTTTATTTCCGCTGCTATTGTTTTCCTTGGATTTGCCTCTCAGTTCCATACCATTTTAAGCTTTTCTTGGTTCATTCCATGTTTATAGGCAACCTCTGTCGTGCTACGTCAGATTATCACATGGTTTTTAAATTAATCAGTATATTTTAGTTCAGGACTCCATAGTCCAGGAGTTAATAATCTGTACTTAATCTGTGTTTCATAAAAAAAAAAGCCATTTTTAAAACCATGATTAACTATTCTAGATTAAGCCTACTCTTGGCTTAATTTAAACCCTGTCCAGGAAACCGCCCCTGAATCCAAATAATGCAACTGGGGTTCAAGCTTCTCTTACCTCTGAGCTGTTAAGATCATGGAAATGATTGGGCCTGAAATCAGGGGGCTGTGGATTTAAAACTTGAGGCACCATGGACCTGGAAAAATACACATGTAATGTTTAATGACTTAATGCTGTCAGATAATATAAATGCTATAACACTGGCATACAGTTCCAGTATTACAAGTATATAGACTGCATTGTACTTCAAGTGGAATTGGAAAAAAGCAAAAGACGAAATCCTCGGTGAAGTTGTGGCCTGGGCCCTCATTTTTCAACAGTGCGTAGAAAAGGTTCTATATTTTGTCCTACGAATGAAATTTAGAATGTGTATAAGTACAAAAAAAAATCCATATTTATAAAAACGTGTGCATGTGGTTTTTACGCACACCAGTAAGTAATTATTGTCGATAAATCCCACATTCTTAAGCACTATGCTCATCACGATCATGGTCATTTGCATTCAGAAACGCCTCCAATGAACCATATATGGTAGCAACACCTCCCTTTATAAATCATGTGAATGTACATGTCCTCACCAAAATCATGGCAAAGAAAGCGGTACCGACTGAGAAGCCATTCTGTGCTCTCACTAAACAGATCAGCACAGTCTTTGAAAATGTGTTCTCTGCGCAGCGCACAGTTTGCCGAATCTTCCGGCAAAGCGAGATCAGCCATGACACTATAGCTACATGTCAATTGCCTTCCCAGCTGTATTTTATAGCTTTTCACACCAATTATGCAAATGTGTGGCTTGAACTATGAAATTATTAATAGAGTATTTATTCATTTTTGTAGTATAACATTCTACCACTAGATTATCTTTGTAAGCATGCTCAGAGTTGTGCTTATATTTACACACATTCCTATGTATAAGTACAAGTTGGTAGATCCCAGACTTTGCGTGAAAGTTTTCTGACGCACACATCTGTGCATACGCACTGTTGATAAATTAGTGTCCTGGGGTCCGTTCTACGTATGTCGCTAACTCAGTTAGCTGGATTTGATTGTTGACGATTTCGCCAGATCTTGGATTGTTGGTTCTGCAAAGCTCTTCCCGGAGTTGCTGTCATAGCAACAGGTCCATAAGCTTAAACCTGCTCAGGAGCAGGCTTATTTCATGTAAAAAGCAAAACTGATACTTAAAATCTGTCCCAGCCACTGCTAATTTATTAGAAGTGTACCCTACTGATCCCTACTGTATTTGTTGTTGTGTTTAAAATCTAACTAACATATAAATGTATTATCAGCTCAAAACAATACACATTTATTTATTAATTTTTTTATGTAGCTGAGTCATATTAGAAGTTACATGTATGTTATGACATCCACCAAAGAAGATTCATTTTTACCAATCCCTCAGTTACGGTGTTAAGGAATTTTAGTTGTATAAACATATAGTTTTACAATTTTGATGCAATTTGGTGTGCATCTCTAATTTTCATTAAATTTTGGTTTTGTGTTAATGAGATAAAGATTTGTGATTAATCAAAATCAGTTTGATAGCTACTGTATGCTGTGAAGATTGGACCAACAAACCAAATGGAGTTTGTTTCAGAAAACTCAAATTCACAAAAAAAAAAAAAAAACGAAAAATCTGAAATCATTACAGAAATCAGTAGATTTCTGTAATTAAATCAATAGTGTAATCAAACACAATAGTGTTCCAGCACTTTTGGTGCTTGGATCTCTAAAAATAACAAGTGGTGTGTACATACCAAACACAAACTGGAGGGTGAATTAAGTTTGTTTTCTGCAGCAATGCAGAGTGAGCCTGCAATAATGTACTGAGAGGAGAGAGAAGGGCAAATATTGAGGCTTTTGTTGAAATATGTACAGATGGTACTCAACCAGAATAAGCTTTTTACCGCCATGTGTATCATAAGATTGTCTCATTTAAGACACTTGCTTGATTGTGTTTCCCATAGCATCAGCAGATGCAGTGTCTCATTCCACATCTCAGGGAACCATTGTTACATTTGTAATCTGCGACATTTTAGTTTGGAAGTAAACTTTGTGAATCGGGTTGTCATTCAGAGAAATGTGTGCATATGCGATGCAGATTTTCCAACCAGTGTGCTGAGTTCAGCCAATCTTTGAAAGACATTTCACAAAGGGCTGGCATAAAAATGGATATAAAATAAATAGCATTGAATGACAAAACTGTTTGTTTGTGTTGTGTTCCCCCAACCATACGCACACCAAAACTGTACAAATTTTGTATGAATCACAAAAATAAAATTTTGGCTTCAGAACAGATTTTGTAATCCTCATTTACACATCAAATCACAGAGGGAACACTATCACTGAACTATGTAACCAGCAAACATGAATAAGTTTAACAGTACTCACAATTTATGTAGACCTATACTAAAAATGTGTAGCCTTCGCTACGAAGGCTGTGTATGTGGCATACTGTATTAAATAATGTGGTCACAATATCGACAAAAAAAATCAATGGTTTAGAAAAAGGCACATATATAATGTTTCCATTTTGATCCACATTTTCTATTTATTCTATGGCATAATTGCACATCTTTAAAATTTGTAATAATCTAAAATACGGCAATACAATAAAAAGTTAGCACACTTCAAGCACTACCATCACGGTACAATTTTACTGTAACAGTAGTCAAATAACTGGAACATTTAGTATTTAAATGATGACTAATTAGTCATGGTTAAATATTAGAATGCTACATTAATTGCCAGTAATTTAATTCATTATTTTATCTTAATTTATAAAGGAATACTACAGTTCTGTTTCATTCCTCCTGACCGCCAGAGGTGGTGCTAAGCACTAATGGATAATCGCTGCGCCAGCTAGATAGGTTGAGAAAAAAAATACCAACAGAGTCACGTCATGACGTAGACCGAGATGCGAGGATATAAACCACAGCAGCTCGATGCCCAGCCTCCTTGGCTTTCTCGCTTATGATAGGTCATTGATTAGCACTGTCCCGTGCAGCTTACCTGAGTTGCGAGGATTCGCCCTCCCAAGCTGTGACGGCGCGCCCTGCACTATCATCAGATTTTCATTATGTGAATATACATTATTGCATTGTTGTGACGGCGAGACCCTGTGCTTCACGGTTCTATCCGGTGGCTGGTTTCGTGCAAGCTCTCCTTTGCCCCGCGGTGCTATCCGAAGGCAGTTCTGATAATTCACATGTGAGTCCTCTCTCTTATAAATCTTTCAGTTCTATCCGAAGATTTTATCAACGCCTGATCTTTCTGCGAGTGTGTTATATAAGCTTTGAGTTCCTACGGTGCTACCGAGGACGTATTTGACGGAGTCATGGCTCACAGCTCTCATATTTCCGTCTCTCCACCGAGATGCAAACTGTGCCTAAACACACTTCTCCCCGACGATGGACACGATCACTGCCCGTCGTGTTTGGGGATTCAGCATCTGAAGGAAGCATTGACTGATCCGTGTTTGCATTGTGCCATGCTGCTGCTGTCAGAAAGACAGCTTTGTCTTGCAGAGCTAGATCCTAACTCGTCTGCTAGCCTCGCACAGTCGTATTCAGCGCCACAGCGCACTCAAAAACGTCGCACATCAGCAGCTGCTGGCGCTCCGCCGACCAGAAAGAAATCGTCACCGCAGACAGAAATTTCGCTATCGAAGATCATTGCCACTCTCTCTTCAGAGATGGCAGAGTTGAAACGTCTTCTTCAGTCTTTACAACCCCCGGTATCAGCCATGTCCACTGGGAACAATTCCGTGAACGAGATTGATTTCCAACCCCCAAATACTATCGATTTAGACGTTCTATCTATGAGTGCATCTAATTCATATTTCCTTGATGAAGAGTTGGTGGATCCTGCCATGCAGCCTAGCCCCCCACAGGATGCTCTCTCCAGCCTGTCTGCTGCTTGTGGTTCAAGCAGTGGGTCATTCATCTAGTGCAGGCCAATCTTCTCCTGATGACATTCTTTCGATTCTGCAGATGGCAGTGGCTCGTTTGGGTCTTGATAACTCTATTCAGCCTGCTCAAACTAATGTGTTCTTCAAGCAAAATGCTGATAAACAGGCTCCAATGTGCCTAAGAGGAGGTCAGAGATAGCCCGCACCCTTGCCTCAATGGCTGAGGCTGACTATTGGAGTAGGTCGGGCACCTGAAATTGAACAGCCGGTGGCAGCATTGGTGGTATTGGTGATACCAGATGAAGCGCTTAGAGGCAATGTCCGCTGCCCAAGTGCCCAATGTGGTCGTACTGACACATTATTGAAAAAAGCAGTCCTTAGCCTACATAACTCAGGCAGAAAATACTATTTGCCAGCTGCTGCTCACCTGTAACACCACATTAGGGTCAGTGAATGTTGACTCCTCTGTACCTCAGTTATTACAGACTGCCCTGTTGACTATAGGTCATGTAACGCGTGAACTTGGGACACTCTCGGCAACCCTTTTAACAGCTCAACGACTGGGATGGCTTGCTCAGGCAAGGTTGCCTGAAGACTGTAAGAAGACATTGAGGGAACTGCCAATTGTACCGGGACATCTTTTTGGCCCCAATGTTTCTGAACTGTTAGAAAATAGAATGAAGTTGTCAGAGGCCACATGACAGTTAACACAGTCCCCACGGGCTCTTCCTTTTCGGATGCCATTGACACCAGCTCACCCACGTTACTTGAGTTCAGAACAGCGGTTGTGTCACCATGGTGGATCTCAACTTCAGATGCCGCAACGACACAGAGTGGCTGAAGATACTCAGTCACACCCCCCCCTGCAGTTTCAAAGGGCAGAAACCCTGAAGTTTCTGGCCCGGCAGTCGGTCGTTTCACTACACAGCACATACATTACTGGGAAACATCGTACTTCCTTGTTCCAAAAAAGGATGGCGGTTTCAGGCCAATTCTGGATCTTCGACGCCTCAAGATGTTCCTAAAATGTCTACGTTTTCGAATGTTGTGCACAGTCAACGTTCTTCGATCTGTGATGAAAGGAGACTGGTTTGTGAGTGTAGACTTGAGGGATGCTTACTTGTTCCCATTGCTCCCCACCACAGGAAGTTCCTAAGATTCCAGTTTCAGGGTCAAGTCTATCAGTTCAGAATCCTGCCATTCGGGCTGTCCCTAGCTCCTCGTGTTTTCATGAGAAGCATGAATGCGGCTCTGTCTCCTCTTTGGTCCAAGGGCATGAGGATTCTGCCTTATTTGGACGATTGGCTCTTCAACAAAAGTGCATGCTCTATGCGACACCAAGATTGTTCTGGAGCACATACAGAAGCTGGGCCTTGCAGTGAACGAAACAAAAAGGTAATTTGGCTCCGGAGCAGACCATAACCTTCATAGGAATAACGCTCAATTCTGTCGCAATGTCTGCCACACTGTCTCACACTCGGACAGTCAGTATTCTTCATTTGTTGACTCGTTTTCGTCTGGGGGCAAGGATACCTTATGGTGTCCTTTTACAACTGATGGGGATGTTAGCTGCCGCCACATCCGTGATTCCCTTAGGGTTGCTTCACCTCAGGCCTCTTCAGAGGTGGAGCAACAGCTTAGGGCTAGACTCAACGAGACATCGCCATCGCATGATTGTTGTTTCTTCTGCTTGTGTCAGAGCACTGAAACCCTGGAAACGGGTAACATTTCTGAGGGCTGGAGTGCCACTAGGGGTGGTGCCTTCTCGCCGGGAAGTGATCACAACCGATGCTTCACTAACAGAATGGGGGGCAACATGGAACCAGAGGGGGATTGGTGGCCACTGGTCACTCACGGAGGGCCTTAGAAACCATATCCTCTGTTCTGGCACCTGCAGGCGGTGTATCTAGCGATCCAACCACTTTACCAATATGTTAGGCAGCCATGACTTGTCCGTCGACAACCACAGGCTTTATTTGAATCACCAGGGCGGCACCAGGTCTCTTGTATCTTTACAACTAACTCGCAAGATCCTCAGATAGTCTCAAGGCCGACTGGCTTCATTAAAGGCAGTTTATCTTTCAGGATCGGACAATCAAGTGGCGGATGCTCTGTCCAGGGATCTATTGGTTCCGGGCGAATGGAGGCTTCACCCGGATGTGGTGCAACTGATTTGGAAACGGTTCGGCAAGGCAGAGGTTGATCTATTTGCCTCGGAGCTAATCACGCATTGCCGTTGGTGGTTTGCGAGGGCAGAGACATCCAGCCCATTGGGACAGGATGCGTTAACTCACAAGTGGCCGAACTGCCTATTGTACACGTTCCCTCCTTTTCCACTTCTATGGGACCCCCTACACCGAATATTTCTTTCCAAACACAGGGTGCTTTTAGTGGCACCTCGTTGGCCAGCCAGGTCATGGTTTCCTCTTCTTCTGAGTCTGTTACTGGGCGAGCCGTGGCAGCTTCCCATCAGACAGGACCTCCTTTCTCAGCTGAATGGCCATGTTTGGCACCCGGATCCAGCTCGACTTCAGCTTTGGGTTTGGCCAGTGGGTCCACTTCTCAGTTAACTGATTGTGAGCCAGCAGTTCTGAACACTATTGGTAACGCTAGGGCTCCTTCAACACGACAGCTTTATACTGCTCACTGGAGGATTTTTTCATCTTGGTGTGGGGAACAAGGACTTGACACAGTTCATTGTACTGTGCCAAAAGTATTGAGTTTTTTGCAACATCTCTTAGATGACAATAAGGCGGTTTCTACCGTAAAAGCTTATGTTGCTGCCATCTCTACTTATCATGCCCCGGTCGATGGTGCATCCTTGGGGTCTCTCAACCTTGTATGTAGCTTTCTGAAGGGAGCAAGGCATTTAAAGCCTGTTTGTTCTCCTTTTCCTGTTTGGGATTTGCCACTTGTTTTAGAGTTTCTTTGTACACCACAGTTTGAGCCATTGGATGTGGTGGATATTAAGTGGCTGTCCTTGAAAGTGTCTTTTCTGTTAGCCGTTGCTTCCGTTAAACACGTTGGTGAGCTTCATGCTCTGTCAGTAAGTGAATCGTGCTTATGCTGGTTGCCAGAGGGTTCTGGGGTCATTCTTCGGCCTAATCTGGCCTTCCTTCCTAAGGTCTTGTCACCTCAATTTGTAAACCAGTCTATTCATCTGGCTGCTTTTCAATCTCCTCTTTCTCCCTCTGATGCAGTCGGGGGGAGGTCTCATCTGCTGTGTCCTGTACGAGCTTTACGGTGCTATGTTAAGTCTACTGCTTCTTTCAGACAGACTGATCAGTTATTTGTCTGTTATGGTGAGGTACGCAAGGGTGCTCCTTTGTCTAAGCAAACACTAGCATGCTGGATTGTCGAGGTGATAAAGCTAGCCTATAGTCATTCTAACCAACCTTTACCAGTGGGTGTCACTTGTCACTCTACTAGGGCTGTCTCTTCATCTTGGGCCGCTTTACGGGGAGTTTCCTTGGCGGAGGTCTGTGCAGCTGCTACCTGGTCCTCTCCATGTACCTTTGCACAATTCTTCAAGGTCAATGTGGCTGCTTCTCGTGATCTGAGTCCTGCAGTTCTTCTGGAACGTCCTTGATGCAGGTGGGTGGCATTCCTCATGACTGTGTTGGTACATGTCATCCACATCCACTAGTGCTTAGCACCGCCTCTGGCAGTCAGGAGGAATGAAACAGAATGATAGTTATGTATGTAACTGTGGTTCTGTGAATTCCGGATGACCGCCAGAGTTCCTCGTCATTCGGAATGCGCGAGAAAACATTCCGAGGCTGGGCATCGAGCCGCTGTGGTTTATATCTTCGCATCTCGGTCTACGTCATGACGTGACTCTGTTGGTATTTTTTTCTCTACCTATTTAGCTGGCGCAGCGATGATCCACTAGTGCTTAGCACCGCCTCTAGCGGTCATCTGGAATTCACAGACCACAGAAATACAGTGGGGAAAAAAAAGTATTTAGTACCACCAATTGTGCAAGTTCCCCACTTAAAAAAAGTGAGAGAGGCCTGTAATTTTCCTCATAGGTATACCTCAACTATGAGAGACAAAATGAGAAAAAAAAATCCAGAAAATCACATTGTAGGATTTTTAAAGAATTTATTTGCAAATTATGGTGGAAAATAAGTATTTGGTCAATAACAAAATTTCATCTCAATACTTTGTTACATACCCTTTGTTGGCAATGACAGAGGTCAAACGTTTTTTGTAAGTCTTCACAGGTTTTCACACACTGTTGCTGGTATTTGGGCCCATTCCTCCATGCAGATCTCCTATAGAGCAGTAACATTTTGGGGCTGTCACTGGGCAACACATTTTCAACTCCCTCCAAAGATTTTCAATGAGGTTGAGATCTGGAGACTGGCTAAGCCACTCCAGGACCTTGAAATGCTTCATACGAAGCCACTCCTTCGTTGCCCGGGCGTTGTTTGGGATCATTGTCATGCTGAAAGACCCAGCCACGTTCATCTTCAATGCCCTTGCTGATGGAAGGAGGTTTTCACTCAAATCTCACGATACATGGCCCCATTCAATCTTTCGTTTACACGGATCAGTCGTCATGGTCCCTTTGCAGAAAAACAGCCCCAAAAACATGATGTTTCCACCCCCATGCTTCACAGTAGTTTTGGTGTTCTTTGGCGAACTCCACCCCTTTTTTTTTTCGCATCAATACTCAGCATTATTTCTCCTCCAAACACTACAAGTTGAGTTTTTACCAAAAAGTAATATTTTTGTTTCATCTGACCATATGACATTCTCACAATCCTCTTGCAAATGCTCTCTAGCAAACTTCAGATGGGCCTGGACATGTACTGGCTTAAGCAGGGGGACACGTCTGGCACTGCAGAATTTGAGTCCCTGACGGCGCAGTGTGTTACTGATGGTAGCCTTTTTTACTTTGGTCCCAGCTCTCTGCAGGTCATTCACTAGGGTCCCCCCGTGTGGTTCTGGGATTTTTTTGACCCCACGGGGTGAGATCTTGCCGTGGAGCCCCAGATCGAGGGAGATTATCAGTGGCTTGTATGTCTTCCATTTTCTAATAATAGCTCCCACAGTTGATTTCTTCACACCAAGCTGCTTACTATTGCAGATTCAGTCTTCCCAGCCCGGTGCAGGTCTAAAATTTTGTTTCTGGTGTCCTTTGACAGCTATTTGGTCTTGGCCATGGTGGAGTTTGGGAGTGTGACTGTTTGAGGTTGTGGACAATGTCTTTTATACTGATAACAAGTTCAAACAGATGCCATTTATACAGGTAACGAGTGGAGGACAGAGGAGCCTCTTAAAGAAGAAGTTACAGGTTGTGAGAGCCAGAAATCTTGCTTGTTGTAGGTGACCAAATACTTATTTTAAAGAGGAATTTACCAATTAATTCTTTAAAAATCCTACAATGTGATTGTCTGGATTTTTTTTCTCATTTTGTCTCTCATAGTTGAGTATACCTATGATGAAAATTACAGGCCTCTCAACTTTTTAAGTGGGAGAACTTGCACAATTGGTGGATGACTAAATACTTTTGCCCACTGAGTAAGTCTCGGTTACGTTTATGTAACCCTCGTTCCCTGAAGGCTGGACGGAAGACGTCACGTCGGGGACCGCGAACAATTGGGATCTAGCTTAGAGTTTTTTTTGGGGACCACTCATATTCGAGTGTAAACTAAACGTGCCAATGCACATTGGCATGCGATTATTGCATCCAGCTGCTGCTGATCACAGCGTGAGTATAAGTAGGCAGCAGGTGCAGCGCATATTCAGGTTTTCGCTGAGGAGCCGAGCCGGAAACCCAGCCGCTCAGCGGTGGTACAGAAGCTGTGGCGACGGGACGTGACGTGACGTCTCCGTTCCCTCCTTCTGGGAACGAGGGTTACATACGTAACCGGGACGTTCCTTTTCAGTCGGTCACTCTCGCCGTCACGTCGGAGGACCGACGAAATTAGGATCATACCAAAGGGCCACAGCTACTGCCCCATCCAGTGTCCTGTGGAAGCCACCTGCAACCCTACTTTTTGGCGTAGGCCAGGGCATCTTCACAAGAGGACCAGCTACTGCTACAATGGCACTACCCAATGAGTAAGACTGGAAAACACTGGGAAACGTACCCGTTCTACTTGGAACAGGGGCGTTATGGAAGCTCGAACCTTCCCGAAGGAGGTTCGGAAGCAATACACATATGAACATACCTTAGGTGCATATGGAAGAATGGAGATGATTGAACCCTCTTGGAATGGCAGAAATCTGCCGGGGAAACACGGGATCGAGGCTATACCGTGGACTTTACACATATGAGATCCACTTAGGTCTTACATATGGAAACCAGCCTTCTACCGGTTCTCGAGGATACAGCGAGTGAAGGCCTGGCGCCGGACGCTCCGCCACGTCTGGCTGCCGAGGGGACGGAGGAACTCAACAGAGTCTACTATATGGACTCTCTGGAGTGGATTTGCAAGCCGACCCGAAGCCGGGGCCTCTCAGTGATTCTACAGTTTGAGGTGAAAACACAGGAGGATAACGGCTCCACACGAAGGCTATAGAATCTAGCGAATGTGTTAGGGGTGGCCAGGGTCGCCCAGCCTACAAATATCTGTCAGCGAGGCACAACGAGCCAGCGCCCAAGAGGATGCAAAACTTCTAGTTGAGTGAGCTCGCAACCCGAACGGGAAGGGCACACCTTGTGCCTGATAAGCCAAGGTGATGCATACACTATCCAGTGGGCCATCCTCTGCCTTGAGACGGCATTCCCCTTCTGCCGGACTCCGTAACTGACAAAGAGCTGGTCTGAGGTCCTAAGGTTGCCGTCGGTTTACGCTTAGCACTTAAGGCTTCGGACGGGACAGAGCAAAGTAGGGCTGGGTCTGCATCCTCCGCGGGCAGCGCTGGACGGTTCACCCTGATCCTGAAGGGAGAGTGCGGGGAACCTTGGGCAGTTAGCAGGGCGGGGCCTCAGGGTTAACGGGAATCAGCCGGCCCCGAAACTCTCTTGGCAAAGACATCGTTGACCGAAAATGCGTTTGCAGGTCCTTACCCTCTTGTATAGAGGCCAATGCCAGCAGGTCAAAGTTTTCATTGAGGAGGAACTTACCTTTTGCTCACTGCCTGTAAGGGGCTCAGAGGGCCGGCGTAGGCGGTGAGCACCAGAAACAGGTCCCAAGAGGTTATGGAGGGGGGCCGGGGAGGATTCAACCTTCTCACCCTCCTAAGTAACCTGATGACCAGGTCATGCTTCCCCAATGACCTCCTTCTACGGGGTCGGGGTTAGCAGCGATCGCGACATGAACTTTAAGGGTGGAGGCAGACAGCCTTCGCTCCAACCCCTGCTGCAAGAAGGACAGCACAACTCCGATCGGGCATCTCCGGGGGTCTTCTCGGCGAGAAGAACACCACTCAACGAACAGGTTCCACTTCAAAGCGTAGGCGTGTCTCGTAAACGAAGCTCTCGCTGAAGTGATGGTGTCAACAACCTCTTGGGGTAGGCCACTCAGAACCTCCGCAGTAAGCTACAGGCGACAGACCATGACCAGGTTTCCAGAGGTCGGACGGGGCGGGTGCCAGAGGGTGCCCCGTCTCTGAGTCAGTAGATCTTTCCTCAGAGGAATCTGCCAGGGAGGGTCTGTTGCGAGGAGCATTAGTTCCGGGAACCAGGTCCGGGTAGGCAATAGGGCGCCACCAGCAGGACCTGGTCTTCGTCCTCCCTGACTTTGCACAGGAACTGTGCCAGAAGGCTCACTGGGGGAAACGCATACTTGCGAAGGCCCCGCGGCCAGCTGTGTGCCAGAGCGTCCGTGCCGAGTGTTCCGTCGGTCAGGGCAAAGAACAACTGGCAATGAGAGGTTTCTGGATAAGCAAACAGGTCTACCTGAGCGGCTACGAAACGTCCCCAAACCAGCTGGACCACCTGGGGATGGAGTCTCCATTCTCCAGGGAGCGCAGCTCGAGACAGCTCGTCGGCTGCCCGGTTAAGCAGCCCAGGAATGTGAACAGCACGAAGCGACCTCAGGTGCTTCTGACTCCAGAGGAGGAGGTGGCGGGAGAGTTGCGACATGCGATGGGAGAGCAGACCACCTTGTCAGTTGATGTATGCAATGGTCGCCGTTTTGTCTGTTCGGACCAGCATGTGCTTGCCTTGTAAGCGCCCTTTGAGACGGCTCAGGGCCAGGTGCACTGCCAGCAACTCGAGGCAGTGATGTGCCAGTGCAGTCGGGGCCCCATCCAAACCCCTGACACTGCAAGCCCGTTGTACGTGGCCCACCAGCCGGTGGTTGAGGCATCTGTGCAACCCAGACCTGCTCCAGGGGCACTCCTGCCCGGAGGAACGCAAGGTCTGACCACGGGGTGAAGGTTTGGCGGCAGGCCGGTGTCACCTGGACCCGGAAGGTGCTGCATTGCCACGCCCACCTCGGGACTCATCCATGGATCCAGTGCTGAAGTGGTCTCATATGAAGCAACCCGAGCGTTGTGACAGCGGCTGCGGATGCCATATGGCCCAGGAGCCTCTGAAACCATTTCAGTGGGACCGCCATCCTGCTCTTGAATGTATTCAAGCAGTTCACCACCGACTGAGCACGTTCCTGCGTGAAGCGTGCTGTCTGTTCGACCGAGTCCAACACCATACCGAGAAAAGAGATCCTCTGCGTCGGGGAGAGTTTGCTCTTTTCCCAGTTGACCTGAAGGCCCAACAGGCTGAGGTGTTAAAGCACCAAGTCCCTGTGCTCGCACAAACTGATCCTGAGACTGGGCGAGTATAAGCCAATCGTCGAGGTAGTTGAGAATACGAATGCCCTGTTCTCTCATGGGAACAAGGGATGCCTCCGTAACTTTCGTGAAGACACAGGGCAACATGGACAGCCCGAAGGGCAGGACCTTGTAACGGAATGCACATCCCTCGAACGCAAACCGCAGAAATGGCCTGTGGCACGGAAGGATCGAAACATGAAAGTACGTCTCAGGGCGATGCTGCAGAACCAGCCTTGGCGGCTACACCTGAAAAATGCATCTGCGTGAGCATCTTGACAAGGGAAGCCGTGAAGGGCAGGTTCACGACGCGGGTCCAAGATATGGGTCTCAACCCACGCCTTCTGGGTACAATAATAAGGGCTGTTAAAACCCCCGGACTCAAATCGCTGGAGGGACCGGCTCTATTTGTTGTTTTTGCTCCTTCGCCACGTAGGACTGCCGAATCTATGCACGCAAGGACAGGGGCTTGCTGCTTTCACTGCACGTAACAGTGACGCCCCTGAACTTGGGGGGACGCCGGGCGACTGAATCTCATAGTCGAGCCTGACGGTTCGAAGGAGCCATAGAGACGGGCTGGGTAGCTCTAGCCAGGATCCCAGACGCCGCGCAAGTGGCATCAACAGAACTACAGGCGTACACGCAGTGGGGCAGCACGGAAAAACGCACGGACCCGGCCCGGGCGTCTCATAGCCGGTCCGAGGCGGGGTCTGAGTGTGTGCAACACTGACCTGCGTTTGAGCAGAGGGTGCGTGGGTAGTACGTTGGTTCGTCCTCCCAATCCGCCCACTGCTACTCACTGGCGAGAGAGGAGGGCGAGTGTGATACGCACTAGATCGTCCACAACCCCCGTCCCCTCTGGGGACCCAAAAAAAATAGAGGAATTGCTCTTTGTCGAGTATTTGGGCGGGTCACCGCCAGGTCATGGTGGGCAAAAAAAGGTTTCAGGCCCCGGGCCTCCTCCGGGGGAGGGAGTGGTGTGCTTTCCATCTCCTGAAGAGCACGTCCCTCCAACTCTGGGTCACCCGTCTCCGGGCCTCTTGATCTCTCGCTTGCCACCAGGTTTGGCAGGGGGCCTGGACGGGCGGGGCGGCTGCCCTTCGACCGGCTCCACGGCACAGCTTTGCTGGAGGCTGCAGGAGCGGGGCGGTGGCAGGGGGGGGCGCCCTCGGCGACGGCAGCAGCTGCAAGCCGGCAGGATGTACCTGATGGCCTCAATCTGCTCTGGTCAGCGGAGAACCGCTAGGCACGTTCTCCACCGTGTCGCCGACAAGCCGGCATGGGACACGGGGGCATTCAAGAATCTTGTCTTTTCCGTCTCGCGCATGTCAGCCAGTCACAACCAGAAATGGCACTCCCCGACCACCATAGTGGACATCGCACGAACCAGAGACCGCACCGTAACCTTCGTCGCTCGTGGCGCGAGGTTCCGCCGCGGTGCGGAGTTCTCTCTGAACGTCCAGGTCGTGACCACCCTCGAGCAAGTCCCTCAGTGCCTTGGCCTGGAACACTTGCAATAACGCCGAAGCGTGTAAGGCAGACACAGCTTCTCCACAGGCCGTATAAGCATCACTGGCCAGACGAGTACCTACAGACCCGGGAGAGGAGGCACGGTTCTCCCTGCCGGGTGGAGGCGGTAATAGGACACAAATGCATCGCAACCGACCACTCCACCGGAGGGACTTCCGTATACCCCCGCACTGCCCCACCATCAAGGGTGGTGAGGGAGGAGATACCAGTAGATCGGTTTCCGGCAGTAAAAAGGTCCCGTCCACGACCTGTTGAGCTCCTCACGCACCTCCGGGAAGAAAGGCACCGAGACAGGGCGCTGAGAACCAGCGCGGACCGCCCGGGAAGGGAACCAATCGTGCAACCTTGAGGGCTCGTGACACGGTGAAAGTCTTCACTCGAGCACTACCCCTACGGTGGCCCGGGAAAGCCTAGCCATTATTTCTGGATCCGATCCAGGCATGGCTACGGTCCCGGAGGAGAGCAGCGCAGCCGAATTTTCCTCTCCAGAAAGCTCCGGCTCACCCTCCGATGCAGCAATCGACATCCGATCGTCGGGGGGAGCCTCGGAAGAAACGGGTGGTACCCCCCGGGAGGGTTCAGCCTGCTCTTTTGAGAGCTCCGCTGGTTTCGAAGTGCCGGAGGGCTTGGGCATCCCCAGAGGGGAATTCCTCACCATGACCATAAGACCAGTCCGCCCACAGCTAGAAAAAGGACACCCCTGGCTGCCGCCAGAGGGAACCCCAGATCTAAGCAGTGGCACGGTGCACTCCGCCCCCTTGCAGGTAACGGAATCCGGTCCGCAACTCCGAGATGGTCAAACCCCCGCAATGGGAGCATGAGCCATACACGAAAGCCACCTCAGCGTGCTTCAAGCCCAGACACGTGAGGCAGCGATCGTAACCATCACCCAGCACCAGGTAACGACCACATCCAAAAACACCCGGGTGATACGTTGTCTATAGCAAAACCCACATCGTCTTTATAAAGACGTAACGTCAAGTTTGCCAAGCAACGTCGTCTTTAGGAAGACGCACCCGAAATTGCTCTTTTAAGGTAAAAAGCTATTTTAGCATGCTGAGGCACACAGGGGAGATGATCACCTGCAACACAAACAGGGGGTAGTGCAGCCTGATGGGTGCAACCCACTCGACACGGGAAACCACCCCCGCTTGAGTGCCGTACGCCAACACGAAGAGCTCTCCAAGAGCGTGCTGAACTCGTTCAGTCTTCTCTACGTAGAGTAGTCAGGAGCGGAACGATATGATCGCTCGGCTCCAAAGCGAAAAGCAGAATATGCGCTGCATCTGCTGCCTATTTATACTCACACTGCGATCAGTGGCAGCTGGATTCAATCATCGCATGTCAATGTGCATTGGCTCGTTTAGTTTACCATCGACGTAGATTGGTCCCTCCTAAGCGAGGATGCCCAATTTGCGGGTTTTTTCCCTCCGACCTGAAGTAGAGACCGGTGACCGACTGAAAGGGAACTAGCGTTCTAGCATTACTGAGCAATGCTGAGAGATGTCCCTTTGTGCCACCCGGTGTTGATTTCTCAAACGGTTGTATTTAATGTCATGTCCTTGCAGCAGCGATACACTTGGCGGTAATAGGCATTGTTGGTTGACTACCTACTGTAGCTTGTATTATAAAAGACAGAACATAATTACTTAATCATTACATAATTAAGAATAATTTCTTACGATGAGAGATCCCCAGTAAGGAATACCACTATAGACAAAGATGGATTCTGCATAAACTGTAGACACAATGCCAAACAGGAGAGTCATCAGACCAATCATTATCTGGACAGTCTGTGTAGGACAAGAAAATTGTTAAACTGAATAGGACAAAATAGTCTTTCAAAAGTAACTCAGTTCAAAATACAACTATACATTTGAAGCTGTCGTAATGGACTTCGATGTATCACAATATATATATATATCCTAATATATATTATATATATATATATATATATAAAAAAATAAAAATCTCAAGTGTGCCATTGTAATTTTTGATTTAACAATTTGCTTAATTAATATGGCAATGCCATTAATTCAAATTTTGTGATAGTTTGCTTATAAAAAACATTGTAAATTCTACAATTACTCTCTAAATGGCAAACTATATTATGTTTGGGTCTTTACTGAATTGTTGTTACCAAGTCAAATTGTCAAGATTGAAAAAATGTGGTATGCTTTGTTATGTGTGCCCTCTTCCTTAGAATTAAAATCCTGTACTTCTTTACCCTCACACTAAGTGTAAAATAAAAACCAATTTTTTGATTACGAAAAATGTCTCAACCCAAGCGCTTTGTTGGCCTGTCAGAAATGCCAGGAGTCCAGGAAGAGAGGGAAAGTCATGATACGGTTGGACATAAACAGGGAGGGCATTTGTGGCCAGAGTCCCCCCCAAATGCTGTTGTTTGTATGGTGGTTGCAGCGGATGGACAAAAGAATTAATGGGTTTTTCTATATGCAGTCGACATTCCGTTCAGGATCTCAAATTGACTGGACAAAACTACAGTAACTCACAACATACAAAAGGTCTTTTATAATTATATATTTCTATGTAAAAAAAACTCTATTCAATTCATTATTAAAATAGTATATATTTCATAAATGGTTTTCATATAGTGTTTCATAAATACTTATTATTCAGTTTTTTGCCCTTTATTATAAGGAAAGTTAGTTGCAGGACTCGTAGTGGGAAAAAAGAGAGGGGGGAAGGGATCGGGAAAGGTTCATGAGCGGGACTCGACTTGGGACACCCAAAGCGCAACGCCACTACTGTCGGCGTGGCTACCCAGTCGTTATAGTGTTTGAACCACTCTGAATGCAGTTAGGTATAGTACCCTAGTCAAACTAATATATATTTAAAATTAATTTATTTAATAGAAAGTATAGTTAAAACATATTAACATATTTACTGCATGACGCTAGAGACGTACGATATAAAATTAGTATAAAACCCTTTTTTAAATTTTGGAGAGTACTATGGGAACAATGGCCCAATTTAATATTTTAAGCATAAAATGTGTTGTAATGGTCAATCAAGATATTTAACAAGTGTACTAAGGAGATTTTTACAATAGTCACTTTAGAACAACAGATATCTTCTTAAGTATACCTCTTTAGTTGGACTCAAGCACTACTATGCACATTTTTATTAAATTGGCCAATTCGCTGGTTATGTTATAATTTAGCAAGGCACTATACAGCTTTTACACGTTACCAAAAGTAACATTTGTAGGGCGATTTTTATAAGTATATATTCTTTTGTAAATGTCTTTTTTGTTTCAGTTTACTTGCATGAACATAAATATTTCATTTTATTTAACATAACATTTTGTTTAGTATATTTATTGTATCTGAGGCACATTTTTGGTAGATGTTACTGGTTATAACCTAGACATAACTCTATTAGACATTGAAAACTTTGACTATCACTCGTAAATACAAACCGTCTCTCGGTTTTAACTTGATTTCTTATATCTTCATTTTCTACACTTACATTTAGCAGATGCTTTATTACCAAACGGATATTCGTAAATAAACGCTTTATATATAGCCCATTTGATGCATCTTAATATTCTCATTATACTAAAGAAAGAATTCTAATACTCCTTGATTTGATTATTTGTATTTCTTAATGTAGTTTTAAAGAAAGAAAGAAAGACATATTTGTGTAAAGGTAGTCAGTTGTAGTGTAAGTATATATTTACTGTTTTACCAGGGGGAAAAAAGCCTCTCTTCAGCTGGTTTTTCACACGTCACTGAAGTTCCGTTCACTCTTCAGGGATAAGCCAATGCAAATTCTTTGTCAAGTGTAATTGCTTATACTTTTTAAAGGGGAAGCAGGTGGAGCTCAGGTGATTATGAAAATTGGCGAAGCTGGCTGTTTCATGAGATAATAAGAAGTTTAAAAACAATGAAAAGAGAAGTTTTCATAAATGTGTTTGTTGTATTGTTGTACTTCATAAAAAGTAATTTGCATGCTGGTTTGGAAATCAGGTGAAATTGCCATAGTGAAACCAGGTAACACTCTTTAGTTGATAATAGATAAAACCCTTTTGCAACTTAGAAGTATAATAAATCTGAGACCATTAGCATTCATTCTCCTCTTGTCAAATGAATTTCAATCTAATAGCATTGTTGTGTTGTGAGTGCATACTCATGTAAACAAATAATCATTATTCCAAACAAAGGGTTTACACTTTATTAGTTTGATACAGATTTGGAAAAGAAAAAATATTGTTCCTCTAACATGTGCTTTTAATTTCCATTCTTTTCAAAAAGTTACTTTTTCATAGCTGTTAGTGTAAGCAGGCACACAGTCTATGACTGTTGGGGTTCTTGTTTTCAATAATCTCGTTATCCTGTTGGAACATTATTTAATTCTTTATTCTGGTATTGTTTGGTTTTGCATTTTAAAGATTTATTTATTTATTTAAATTTTTTATTATCATTATTTTATTATTCTTTTTAGTTTAATCAAATGTATGTCCGGTGACTCTGAGTTGTACACTTTGATGTATAAAAGAGTGGACTTGATTTTGAAAAACTAAATTGGTTGTAAATGAATAGTCACACTTGAGTTGTTCTTGATCAAAATTGAAGTTAACACTTTGCAAAGTGTTGCAGAAGTGATGCAGCTGAGATAATTATGTTTTATTTTATTTTTTTATCTTGCTAGTTACTTTTATTTTTGCTGATAATTTAGTTTTGACTTAACAGATGTCTATTTTGTATATTTTTAGAATATGATTTGTATGAGTATTATTGTTGCTTTGAGTAACTAGTGATTAAACCAGTGTATCACAACTCAAAATCATAAACATTTAACTTCAGCTGATCTGTTTCACCTTCAATTTATTTCTGTAACAATATACAAGTGCTTTTAGTAAAGTGCTTTTGCAATTAATGAAAGAGAGTCAACAAAAGTTAAGTAAAATGCTCAACTACAGTAAACACTAATAGCCATAATGGTGATTTCAAATTAAAAGTTCAAAACCTTCCAAATCAAAATCACCTAGCTAAACCTCTATTTTTTTTTACTCAAGTTTATTCTCAAGTACTTTTGTAGATGAATGAAAGAAAAAAGTCAAACTGCTTTTGTAATAAAAGAAGATGGAACTGCCGTTTTTAGAGCTGTTTAATCATCCTTTGCTGAGACATTGAGAGATAGTGAGAGATTCTTTTATTTCAGTTCTCATCAGCTATGTGTCCAAGTCCATTGTAGTTGTTGTGCTTCTGCTTGTTTCTTCTCTTTTTTCTGTTCCTGTTGTTCCTCTTTCCATCTGTGATTCTGCTTGTTTAGGTTTTCATCACAAATGATGCATTACTAATGCATCACTCTGAAAAACGGTAGTTCTCCAGGTGCAGGATTGGAGATGCCTGAACTAGTGAATACATAGGGCTGTACAGGCATGTACTGACTACACCATGGCATTACAGATGATTTTCTTTATTTTATTTTTTTTATACCAGGTGGCAATAATCTGTCTCCATTTAATGGCTTTTAGGCAATGTCCACACGTACACACGGGGAGTTTTTCCTTCTTCCGTTTAAAAAAAAATCTCCGTCCACATGAAAATGCAAACGCATGCTATGAAGCACTGTCAAGAGCATGCCAAACCAAAATGTGGCGATATAATCTCAACCGTAAAGCCATGTTGGCCAATCGGAAGCCTGAAAAAGTTTCCAGTAGGCGGAGATAACAGCGCAGGCTCCGACGTCACAAGTCAAAAACTCCGGTTAAGCTGTCTGCACGATAACACTGCAACCGGAGTTTTTGAAAATTTTCACCCTGGCAGGCGTTTTCAAAAATGTTCGGTTTCAGTGACCTGGTGCTGCGTTTGCGTGTGGACGAACGGCCTAAACGCGTAGAAAAAGCTGGTTTTAAAAATACCCGCATTCATGTGGACAGGTGCATTAAAGTGCCCCTATTATGGGTAATGAAAGGTTCATATTTTGGTTTTGGGAGTCCCCAACAACAGGTTGAAATGCATGTAAGGTCAAAAAATGTATTTATTATTTATTTTTACCTTACTTGCTCAACAACCCAATGATTCGTTTAATGAATCATTTTTCCAAAGCCCTCCTTTGCGTGACGCTAATCTGCGGTGATTGGTACGATTGGTACAGTTCATTTCATCTTGCCTGTAATGTCTGATAAAGCAGTGTTTGTGAGCTCAGTGCTGCTTTGTGTACAGTGTTACTGGGGAAACAGCTATTTTTACTGCTCCAAAAGCATCACCTAGTGGCCAAGAATGAATTTGCATTTTCATTCAGACCAATAAGAATGAATTAGCATTTTCATTCAGACCAATGCGAAAAGACCAACAAGTGGGCGGGCAATATGCTAATGTGTCATGTTGACGTCAACATGAAAGGGCTTGGGATTCGTTTTAAAAACGACTAATTTCAATGACTCCAAGTCAACTCTTTCTTTTGAGAGACAATAACTTTATACACGGTGCACTTTGAGATTTAAAACTTTGCAGGATGTTTTCATTCACTTAGAGCTGTGTTACACACACTGCATGAAAGGTAATTTTCAAAAATCCATAATAGGAGCGCCAAGTACTTTTGCTAAGTCAGTTTTTACTTAAATACTGCGTTAATTAAAAAGTGGTGTAAATATGTTTTTTAATTAATTTATACTATTATTTACATATAAGAAATAAATGGTCTATAATTTAGACATGATTATTGTTTTGTAACATGAAATTCCCTCAAAATACCAAAAACTAAAGAAAAAATTATGAAATGAACTCTAGTACTTTATAAAAATGAAATTATTATATAATTGAAGTCTCTGTTCTGTTTTGACTGTGAACAATACATGTGTGACTCCTAAATAAACAATACCAGAAGCTTAAAGGGATTTTCTGCGATTTATAGTTGTTTATAATGAGTTAATAAAGGCAGTAACAAATTTTAGAATTTTCTAAAACAGACATGATATTTATGGGTTTTATCCATCCCAGTGGTGGCTGAAGTGCTTTTGAAGAGGGCAAAATAGGCTGTACAAGCTGAGCAGCATCTGGACACAGCCCTGCATCTAATACACAAAGAAAATCCAGTCTTACCATGCAAGCCGTTACACTACTTGTGCAATTGAAAAATTATACAACAATAACAATTAAAAAAGGAAAGCTACCTTTTGCTTTGTGTAATAAATGTGTTTGAAGTTTTATGTTATAATGTACTGTATTTGTGCTTGCACTCCTTGCTGTCAGGAATTAAAATATGTACTGTAACTATGGGACAGAACGCACTCTTGGTTGGTTTGATCCAAGTCTAGGCTCTGTCATTTAACCCAGAATTTTGGGCTATTCATGTGACCCAATCAAAGCTTGAAATTAACTCCCATGCCCATGCCAAGCAGTAAAGAGAAAAATATTTTATGAATTTTTAAGAATTCATCGATAGTTGTCTCTGAATTCCAAGGGTGATGTAGCCTCTACTTGGTACTTCATGTTAAAACATAAAAATAAACGAAGAAGACAGCCAGAACAGATGTGAATTCATCCTGGAATGAACTGACTGGAATACCACCCTTTCTTCTACATACTGTATGTCAAGTATTATTTTTTGGTGGGGGAGGGGGGGTATAATTAGTCTAAAACAACTGGTGTAAGTCTGACTATTGAATGACAACCTCACCACTCACAGATTCATCATCTGCATGGGTAGTGGTGACCTGCATGCAGAAAAGTAGACAGAAGTAGTGCTTATGTGTGACAAAACATAAAATCTCTGAAAATATATTCATCGGCCATTTATTTGTAAAATAATTACATCAGCAAGAAGGAAAATGGTATCATGCTTCTCTCTAATGGCGCTTTTCCACTGCATGGCACGGCACGGTACGGCTCAGTACGGTTCACTTTTGGGGGGGTTTTCCACTGGGTACAGTACCTGGTACTTTTTTTAGTACCACCTCGGTTGAGGTTCCAAGTGAACCGTACCGATACCAAAACGTGACGTGTAAACTCTGCTGATCACGGATTGGCCGGAGAGAATCGTCACTACCTGCGTCACTGAACTTGCAACATGAGACGCAACAGAACCGCTAGATTTAAATCAGCACAGCCAGCGAAGGATCGAACGCAACTGCACCTTTTTTTTTTAACAACCAAAAAGTTTTGTTGTCTGTTGCGGAAGAACAGACGTTCTTCTCGTTGATAGCAGAGGAGCGGATCCAGCGAGAGCTTGATTTTTAGGAGTCGTGGCAGTAGAGATTAGAGAGTACACAACTATAACGACATGTGAATAATCCCGCAATAACACGCAACCGAGGCTGGCGAAGCCGGTTGCGTGCGTGCGTGGCCGTGCCCGTACTGAGCCGAGTCGTACCATGCAGTTGAAAAGTGCCATAAAGGCCATCATCACCAATATGATAGCAATTGTTGAGTTCATGGATTTGCCTTGGGGAAGTTCAGTGTCAGCAAGGACAGTCTTCACTTCTTTTGTCCAGTGAAGAAGCGAAGAGTTTGCAGGAAATGGAATGGAGCAACCGCATTACTTTTCCTAGCAATGCATTCTCTTAGTCTTTCTTCAGGCTTGAACTGAAGTGCTGCATTATAAACTTCTTCATAAATTTTCAATGAATTGTCAATTCATGTACATTAAGTGAAGGAGTCAATTTTATTGCACTATACTGTCTTAAGTTAAGGCCATCAAATCATTCACTGCTCCACTTGGTCCATCCTGACAGAAAATTAAACAGCTACTCTTTTTTTTCTTATGCAGAAAGTCTATTTAGATGGCTGCCTGTTTTTACATCCATAACTGTCTGTTTTTGCACATTTTTCAAACTGTGCTTGGTGGACATAATCTGTACCAGTAGGTATTTTGGTATTCTGGGGGGGCACTGAGCTATGAATAAAATAAAAACTTTAATAATTTATATTTTCTCATTGTATGTGTATTATCTTATTATTTTAGTGGATAGAAGAAGTATGTTTTGGGCTAAATTAATTTCTAGTATATTTAAGCCCCATCCTCGCGAGCCGCGACTCATGATTCTTAACGTGTCGTTGCGATAGGCTTCATGAGAGGACTCTCTTTTCATTATTTTCCCGCTTTAGCAAGTTAACTGAATGATGGAAATTCATTGTATTTTTTAATAAACCCGCGAATAAAAATGTGGTGGACTGAGTCACTGCTGGCTGAATTGGACAGGCGATTTTCACATGAAGCATTGTCCTCGAGTGTGGCGTGTGACGCAGTATTCATTTGTGAGAAAAACGGCATCAGTCCTCTACTAAGCATGTATGCAAGACTTAAGATTCACCCTCAGCTTGTGACAGCTGAAATGGATCTTGTGAAACTTAAAGATGAAGTACGGAAGGACAAATATCCAAACTTTTTCAGACTACTGCAGCTTGCACTCACGCTGCCCGTTGGTTCGGCTACATCAGAAATACGTTTCTCAGTTATGAGCAGAATAAGAAACTGGCTCCGATCTAGCACACAGAGAACGATTTGACTGAAAATTGATCAGAAGAGATGAAAGAAAGATAGTGGTCATCTACGAAATTCGAAAAAAGAGGCGGCTTTTCTGCATAGTTTTTTTTTTTTTACTCTGTACAGCAGTTATTGTTCATTCTAAATGTATTTTTAATGTAGAATATGTGTTACATAAATACATGAAATGTAGAACATATTAAAAAAGTGCTCGTGGCTCGTCTGTCAGTGGGTGCCCCGTGGGTGGGAGGGTGCCAACTCCTTATTCCTCGCCTCTTCATGGAGAAATTGGAGAACTTTGATTGGTTTGATTGGATACAGTTGTTAAACTATTTGAAATATTTTTTAATCTCCTCCATAATAAACTTACTGTTGCAACACTGCTGCAACTCACACTGTAATATCACAGGGTTGGTAGTGCAAAATAAAATCTATAAATAGTCCTTGTGTTTCCTATGTACTTTGTCAGTTGTTGAACGTCTATGATGGTTGCTCTCTGCCCTTGACTGAGTTCCTTGCCATACCCATGTTGGATTTCTTGGCGTTTCTTGGATTTATTAAACTCCTGCACATAGATTCTCATCTCAGTTTGCCTCATCTCGTCTCTGCAATGTTACAATTAATAGGATTGCCAGGGTCTATTACCAAGACCCTGAACCCGTTGGCAAGCTCAATTTTGGGCTATAATTGGTCTTCTGATTGTGCATAGAAAACCTTAACCACAGCAGTAGATGGCACCAGCTGCTGATAATCAATCATCAATTCCATCAAAATATCAGCATTGATTTCTTCCTCTAGTTTTAATAAACAAGTTATGATTACTAGATTATTCGTATAGTTACACAGCCTGGAATTTGGTGTGAGGTTGCGGGTTTTGTGTACAATATTAATAGCTCCCACAAGTGCCACATTCATAACATGCAATCTGTCCTGCAAACACACCCTGCAGCAACTGGCAACTTTTTAAACAAAACGTTGCATACTAGTGAGGCTGCATCCTTCCTAGTCCAGTCTTTTGGAGGTTAGAGTCCTCCACAGCATTAAGCACTAGAATGAGATGGTCCAGTAAGTGTGCATTAATATGTCATAAGTCTTTCCATCCCTGCAGTCACGGGGTGAAAATAATATTACAATTATAATTTGATAAGTACTTTATATTACAAAGTTTTATAATAACTGACTTTCTATTAATGCAGTAATGGGTGATTAGAACCATACATGGTCTCCAAGGCTACGTTTACACTGGCACAAAAAATCTGATCTTTCGCTCACATCTGACACGGATCGGAATTTGTTGCACACGTGTAAACACAAAAACCCGCACAAGATCCTATTTATTTTGCTTCCGATCTGAGCCACTTCCAAATGTGGATTTTAATCGGATACACATCTGATATCTGGACATCCGACCTACGTCTAAACACACATATCCGATTCTCCACAGAACTACCAATGCGAGGGCGAAACGTTTGCTCAAAGATTTTTAATGGCGTTTTAATGCCAACGTGCTGTATGAGCTCACATTTTATTGAGATGGAAACTTTTTAATAGGTAAGAAACTGCACATTCAGGAGCTGGTTTTCAACAGCTAAACAGCTAAACAATACAACAGCTAAAAGCTACATCTATTTCTCAGCAATGAGGTGATAACTTAGCAGTTTTTGTAATTAAACCGACAAGCTTGTTTGCAATGCTTCACAATCGCTCGCTCGCACGTGGGTGCATGCGTTCGTTCTTTCTTTCGTTCTCTCTCTCTCCTTAATTCGAATTCATTTCAATAAATATCAACTTTATTTCACTAAAGAATTCTACCTAACGAGCTGTAGATAAAATAGTCTAACAAATAAAAATTAGAGAGAATTAATTCCAAACCTGCATGAATGTCTTTGTTCTGCTGTACACAAAAGAAGATATTTGGAAGAATACTGAAGAACCAAACAGATCTCATCCCGTATTGACTACCGTAGTAGGAAAAATAAATACTATGGTAGTAAATGACTGCCGAGATCTGTTTGGCTACAAACATTCTTCCAAATATCTTCCTTTGTGTACAGCAGAACAAAGACATTCATGCAGGTTTGGAACTACTTATGAGGGCGAGTAGATGACAGAATTTCATTTTTGGGTGAACTATCCCTTTAAATTGCAATACTTACTGGCTAATGACTATAAAACAAACATTTTACTAATTCCAAATTCTAACAAACCTTAGGTGCAGTCTGAGAATTGATATCATTGTTCCACTCAGCATTTTGTGGATCATCCGGCTCCTACAATAGAGAAAAAAAATGTTATTCACTCTTACAGCCTACATTAGTGGTGTGTTTTATCATATTGTGTCACAATGCGATTTTTTTCTTTTTAATGTTTTGACAAATTATTCTATCACCATCTACTCTGTCATTCCAAACCCATATGGTTTTTAATTCCACAGACCACAAAATATATTGAAGTGAACCTCCAAGCTGCTGATTTCCATTCACATTCTAGTATCACACATCAGGTTCAGAAGATATTAACATGATAAAAACGTTAGACAAGGAATGTTTGCAATTGTTTCAAAATTTATGGACAGTGACAACATTGTCAACTCGTAAGTACGAACGTCCCAGGAGGACTTGACTTGATTAGTCCAAAAGAAAAACATCAAAATGAGATGACCAGATTGTTTTCAGTTTGTCCAAAGTCTGGTAAACTTGATCATTCCCAGAGATGTTGGCCAACAAAAATAAATCAATCAATAATAATATGGAAAAGTATTCATTTTTTGAACTCATGGTACTTGACAGCTCAATGTCGCTGTATTCTTCAATCATATGACCGAAAGGATCATTATTCTGAATAACTAATTAAATAAATAATAAAGCAAGCTCTTTTAAACTTTGTAATCTCATTTTGTGTTACATTGAGGATAAAAAAAATGAATGCAGGTTTGGAACAATATGAGGGTAAATAATAATTCTGTTTAATTATATAATAATTTAATTTCTACACACCTCAGATTCTTCATCTGAACTGTTACTCCTCTCATGGTCAAATGAAATACTGCTTTCCTGTAATACATAACACAGAATTCATTAACGTGCAGAAAACAACGCGAGACACAATAAAAATGTGAAGTGTGCAATGTGCCACAAGTATGACCAAATGGAATTGCAAAAGTTTTATCAGTCAGACTTTCTAAGCTACTGCAGGGCTCGACAGTAAGGACTGCCCGATGGCCCGGGGCCAGTGTGAACGACGCTCGGGACAGTAGACGGAACTGTCACTTGCCCGATTGGGCCAGTGCTGTAGGCTAGGGTGTGCGTATATCGTATATGATATCATAATTGTTTATTTAACAATCTGACATTACAGAGTACGTCCCTCACTATACAAAAACCAAACAAAAACACACCCATTGAGTGCACGCATACACTACGTGATGTAGTCTAGTAGGTTAGACTAGTGCACATGCATATTTAGTGCACGATTTTACTGCGTGATTTAGTCTGCCCTCAGAATTCAAGATAAGGGGCAAAAATGCCACTGTATGTTTTTTTTACTACCCGGTCTCATGGCAAAAACGTACCTGGGGGCACTTTTTCGCGAGACGCAAAATACGTACCAATAAGTACATATCACTGCAGTTTCCAAAAGAAATTAACACTAGAGGCAGTAAAACTCCCGACACCTTTTAAATTATTTTCACACAACGTATGATTTACAGAGTTTCGATTAATAAAGCGTAATTTTCGCTCAATTACTTGAAGAATATTATGTTATGACTCCACAACAATTTTAATATGCTGGGAGATTTGAAAACTGATGCTTTTGAATGTTAGCATCGCACATATCCAGCTTCATATCAATGGTTTTTCATCGACGTAGGTTTGTTCGGTAGCTCACGGAGTACGGAGACGTAACTTAAGAGGTGAGGAGCTCCGGTTCGAATCCCGTGTAACTACGGTTCGACAAAACAGTTCAAATCTGCATATAAGGGAGTTAAAATGGCACGGTTGCATCAAAAAAAATTTTTTATATCAGTTTTGCATTTGTTAACACTATCGGGTAGGTTTAGGGTTGGGTTTGGTGTAGGGCATATTTCCAACACGATAGAGCATTAACTTTTAGCAACACTCAACAGATATTTGAATTATGAACCACCGCAATACATACCTGAAGCAACGTAATAAAAAACACAGCAATACGTACCTATATCAACGTAATAAAAACATGCCTGGGATGACGTATTCAACCCGTGTTTTAGCGCCACTCAGTGGACATTTCTCTTTGAAAGTGCGGCGAAACGTGCAGTAAGGTACGTAAAAACGGTGTTGCAGAAAAGTACACAGAGGTACGTATTTCTATGAGACTGGGTTGCTTTTATATTTATACAATTTAATATAGTTAACTAATATTACACATATTTTTTATCCAAATATAAGCATAACTACAAATATTGATTTTATACAACGTACAGTTTAATAAACAAGCAGTTTATGTTAAGTGACTTACATTTTACACACCAAATCGCTTGTTTGTCATTTCGCCAACTCTGAGCAACACTTCCTGAATGAATCAGCCGTTTGAATGAATCGGTTGAATTGGATTACAATTTCTCGACCTGAAACGGGTTTAAAGCTGCTGTATGTAAGTTTTTGACTCTACTAAAGCATAAAAATATCATAATATGTTTGCAGATATTTAAGAAACATGCCAAGTTAACATACTTGTTTATCTGAAAAACAATGCTACAGTCAGTTATTCTCTTTTGAAAATGTGCGTTCCGGGCCAGAATGTCGGTCTCTGTTTTGGTCTGTGTAACCCGCCCACTGCCAGTTTACCCAATTGTATTTGGTCACCCCGTGTTGCCAGTTGGCGGAAAACACAGCGTATTTCATTTAATTCATCGTCAAGTGCACTCGTTCCTGTTGGTGTCGTCAATCTGGCAACCTGCGTGTGCGTCATGTCTGAGGAGGAGGAGCCGGGTGAAAAAAAACCCTCTCCAATATTTTGAATTTGGACTGCAATATCTAGTTCAACCACTAGTTGTCAATCCTACATACAGCACCTTTAAGCCTACATAAAACCTGAAAAGCACTGTTTATTTCATTTATGTTTATTCTGTTGTATTTATTTGTGCCATTACTTGTAATTTGATTATTTGTTCCTATTTTATTACTTTCTGTTTACTTGTCTAACAATATTTAAAACTTAAGTGAATTAATCTAGTATAGCTTTTGGTGTCATAACCTTATTTATTAAGGTTACATGTATGAAAAACAACGAAAACATAACTAGGCTTATTTTATAGGCCCATTTTATTTTATTTTATTTTACTTTACTTTAAGATTATGTTGAAATGGGGGCAACCAAGTAAAAATTTTGGCGAGGTCAAGTAAAAATTCGAACCACTGGCCCTGTACTGCATGTCATTGGTCAGACAGAAATAATAATTGTTTGACCCATGGTTGCTGTACGTCCTGCAGAGATTAGCTTGAATCCTAATCAAACATTCTAATGAAAAGCCAAAGTGTAATATATAACTAACATACCTCAGCACATCTTCCATCTCTGCTGAATCTGTGTATTGCTACACACCACATTAGAAATGCTATTACATGGCTTTTGGAGATTTTAGGACCTTTTATTTTAAAGAAAAATATCCTGTGACACTTAAATAAACATTTAATACTGACCTCACATCCAGTTTCTGTAAACTCCTTAAAATCATTTGCTGGTTCCTATAAAATATTGTAACAGATGTATTTATCCGTCATTATCTTTATAAAAAAATGTTGTATCTATTTATCTTAATAAAAAATGATTCAAAGATTCATTAATGTGCACTTATCTCCCAGGCAGTGACTGAAAATTGTGTATAAACTCTGAATCATACACTTGAATGCGATTACATCCTTAACTCTTTAAAATGAACATTATAACTAAAGATTAACATGTGTTTCTGTTTACTTTAAATATATATACTGTAATATAAAAATTAATTGGGGTGATATAACTTAAAAGACATTTGGTACAACTAAAAACATGTTTAAAAATATAAATACATTTTGTCTAGCCACTTGCCTTAAAGTAAATTTGAGTAATATCAAACTGACATTTTAGTCATTTAGTGTATTTACTCTAGATACTCTTTAAATAAATGAAATCACACAAACCTGAGATTACATTTCAGAACATACGTTGCCATGTATTGTGTCTGCATCTTTTGCTTGTGCCTAAAATGTTTTAAGATATAAATTGATAAGTATTTGTCCACCATAGTAAAGCAAATCAACTGATACTGATGCACTGATGAAAAAAAAATGTAAAGCTTAAATAAGCATGAAATGAAAGTTGCGACTGACTTCATGTGGTGCCAAAAGATAAAACGTTTGTGAATACAGCCCCAGATTAATTGTTTAAAATAAAACATAAAAAAAAAAAAATTAATGGTCAATTTGGATTTTATGCTGAAAAATACAGCTCTCCAACTTTACCACATAAATTCAACCACAGAAAATAATTTGATTCATAAACAATATACATTGTATTTTAATAACTGATGATTTCAGTGTCATTTAAATGCCTCTATAGATGAATTATTTACCTGTAACCTGTGCCTTTTGGTACTTGTAGGCATCCCAGCCTCCACGTCCGAAAGAAACTTCTTGTATGGGCCTCGCTGCGCCATTTTCATGCAGGCCAATTGATTTAGCAACTGTTTAACATTTCTAAACAATTACGTAAATAAAGAGATTAGGGACAGACTCGCTGCTAACTAAAAGTTCAAATTAATTAGTTTAAATTGATTTAAAAATGCATATAAAAGAAAAATGTGTTATTTACCCTCACCTTCGTCGTTGTCTGTGAAAGACTCACGCGCGTATTGGTTCGATTTTGTGAGCTTTTTACTGCGATTTAAGTTGCCAAAATGTGTTCCACGGTAAATTCATAGTTCTGATTTAAAAAAAAAAAGAAAAAAGTAAATAAAGTAATTTATAGATGTTTTATGTGAAAGATTCTATCAGTAGCTAACGATGCTCAAAAGCTTGAATGTCAGTTCCCGACATGCAGCACAAAACGAAAAAGGCGCGAATTACATGTATACGTAATTACGCACTCTCGTGCATACTTACTACTCAAGTGACGTCACGTCGCGTGCATTAAACAGCAAACTAACGGCTCATCAGCAAACGGATGGTTACGGTCTAAATTGTGGTTCCAGCTTACATTATTCACATAAATTTTTGGAAAATGGACTTGCCAGATCTCCATTGTCTTTTTTCATTTTTTCGGGGCAGCTGCCACGGTCTTTCTCGCTGTTTCTGCTGTTTGCTCGGTAAAACTACACTGTTCTCAGTGGCGTGCAGTGATGTTTTTTAAAATGATGATGCAAAGTTCCCACAATTGTAGTATTATTATTATTATACATTTTTATGTATCAGCTGCCAGAGGTCGTGCCAGGAGTCACGATCGTTTGTCGCCGTTTCTGCTGTAAACTACACTGTTTTGTTTTTAAATAAAAGATTTGATGATGCATATTATATACCAGCAAGCAGATGCGATCAGAATGTGAACCCAATAAGTGAAATTGCATAAGCATTTTCCCATAAAGAACATACACACACATAAGGAGTGCCAGCTGCCACTAGCCAATACTGTATATACGCACACACACAAACATTTATTTATTTAATGTAACACTTTTATTATGAAACTAGTCTTGCATATTAACATATTAGCTGTGTATTAGTACTTATAAAGCACCTACTTGTCGAAAAAAGTCGGGACCACTCAAACACACAATATATATTTTGTTAGCTAGATTTAACAAATACTCTGTAACACCCCAGGAAGCCGAACAGGCCCCTGGTTCCATGGCAACCCTGACACCCGATACATTTACGACCTCCTGGAATTCCTTGCCCATAAGGAAAATCCACAAAGGAAGGACTTTTCTTTGCTAATTAATTAATAGGAAAACCATTCTTTGAATGAACACACATGATCCTTCAGGTCAATGTGTATAATATTGTCATCGTGTATTTTGTCTTTGAAAATGTATACTGTTATGCAGGCTTATAATCGACACACACTCCTGTCAGCTTACATATATACCTCTACCATGTTTAGTATCTATGAATTCGTATTCGGATGATCTAATTGAGAGTGTATATTGTATGTTTACACCTACGCAACATATTAGTGTTCTAAGAGTCTTTAGTCATTTTTATCCAAGTTTCATATGCAAATTACCATGCTTTCAAACAAAGGGCCATAAAAACGCCCCAGTATCTCAGACCCCCCACTTGAGGTTCCGGACTTCCTCATTGAACAAGCCCATCTTGAGAGGCGTGAATATTTGCAGGCTTTAAAGGCCGCACTTCATGGGACCCGCCCAAGTCGGTGGTTTGTTTTAATTCTGAGAAGATGTGAGAAAAACGCACTCCAGGACATCCTAAGTTTTGTGCCAGGCCTTCGGCCTTGTCTTTTCCATTCATCAAGATCCTCTGACTCCAAACTGGTTCTTTTCCCTCAAACCAATTCAGAAAAGATCCTGGGCCTTAAGATTGCATCAGGAATCTCTTTCGGACAGCCGAGACTCGCAAGTATCAAACTTAGTTTTATTAAATGATACATTAAGTATCATTTGCACCTTACAAAGGCGTGTTTGAACTAAGAAACTGATGTTTCCCTCAGGTGTAAATCTGCTGAATATGCAAATGTTTCAATAACTTTGTTCTTATTTTCGCTTCTCTTTAAAGGGTTAAGCTTTAACCTTTCCTATAACCACAAACTGTGTGTGTGTGTGTGTGTGTGTGTGTGTATATGTGTATGTTAGACCAGTTTGTGTTTATGTAGTATGTTAGACTAGTTTAAGTGTTTATGTAGTTAATAAAGCCTTACTTGTATCACACTTGACATTGTTCATTGTTTGCTTATAATTGGAGTCACTTAATCATGCAGATTTATGCTACAAGCTTTTGTAGATTGTACAGTAAGAAAGTTATTTCCCAATTAACGTTCTTAGAATTGACAGACAATTGACCCTGATAGGTCAGCTAAATATCTACAGCGGATATAAAATATTCATAATTAATCATAACTAGTTATGATTAATTATTCATATTTCCCATGAGCTGATTCGGTACATAATAATGCCCTATTATGCGTAACCGTATTCTACATCTTACCCTATACCTGAACAGTAATTAATAGTTTATTTAGGCAAAAGTCAATAGTAAGTTAATAGTGAGAATTGGACTCAAAACTAAAGTGTGACCATATGCGTTTTGTGCACATTTGTGTGTGTGTATATATATATATATTATATATAATATATATATATATAAATATATAAATAAATAAATAATCATTGAGGACCATTTAATTGAGGGACAATAATAAATACATCAAGTTTTTATTGATTTTTTAAATGTATTTTTATCATTGATGGATTTTTTTATTTATGATCCTGAAGGATGACTCATTCTTCCTCAAATCTGGCGAAGATTTTGTATTTGGCTTTATCAACCATTTCTGTGCAGAACACCTCATAATCTTTTTGTTTCCCAAATACAAAAATGAACAGTTCGGCTGGAGAACTTTTGTCATTTTGCATTGGGATGCAATTTGTTGCTCCTTTTCCATTGAAAAAACAATGGGAAGTTGTATTTTTCCATCCAGGTTTCTCTTGCTACACCAGTCAGCTGCAGTCCTGGCGTCTCTCAGAAGAAGGATTTCCTGCAGTAAATAACAAATATGGTCAAATTATTTCATGTATACTGATGTTAATGCTTCAAACGTGTAGAGTATATGATCATTAGTTATAATGAATGCTGTCTATCAGTTCTTGTGTCATTTAAGACCTTAATGGATCTTAAAATCCAGTTCCTTCAGAATTAATTCATTTAACTGTTATGTATCATTTATTAGGAATCCCACAGATATTTGCCAGATATTTTATTTGACAAAAATGTTATTTCATTCATGTACCATGTTTATATTATTCTCCATTTTTATTCTTTTTGATGACGCATGTAAAATAATCAGCAAAAACACACAAAGCAAAGTTTGTGAATGGGTTATAGGCTTCCCCAATTTAGGTGTTGCCATTGAATAAATTCAAGTGAGGTTTAAAAGTTTTTGTGGGGGGTGGGAGGCTGTTGTTTAAACAACGTCTTCACAGGCTTTCTGTGTCCTCTCCCTGTTTTGATCTCTGCAAACACTCGGGGGGGGGAAAAATAAAATCGGTATCTAATTACAATGGCATCAGCTTGACATGGAAATCCCCTAATGTCATAACAGGAAGAATGTATTTAGTGATGTTATACAAAGAGTAAGTATGAACACCCACAATGAAAAAACATCCTCTATCTTTTCTTTCCTTCGAAAGATGTCACTTCAGAAGCACAGATTCGGCCATATATCGGCACATATTGACATTGGTTTGCAACCAATAAATCAGACCCTAAGAAACGTACAGTACTCATTTTAATGTGACAAACAGACAACTTTAACCACATTTAAGGTTTCAGTTTAATCTTTTCAATGAAGTTGCTACTTATACTGAAGTACTGCAGTTTGGAAGCCAACAATTAAAGAAGAAGTGTGAAGTCATGCTTCCATTTTATTGTACTTGGTATATAATCTCTGATTGTTGCTCCTCAAATTATATTGACACCCGTAGCTTTAGAGGCCTCAAAGCCATCACTTGCTTATCAATTTCTTTGCTTTAAATGAAATTCCTATTCTAATTGTTAATTTAGTACACATCTCTATAGCTCACCTCAGGCAAAATCACTTCTGTTAGAAACATCTGCTTCTCAGCTGTAGTTCCAGGCACAGATATGATTCGTTCCAGTCGCTGTATTATGTCTTCTGTCTAGGGTAATATGCAAAGAAGAAACATGGAAAAATAGTTTTATAACATGCAGACAGAGAACATCATCAATACAATGCTATGTGCCATGTTTTTTTCACCCAGCCCTCTAGAGAGATGGAAACTTTTTTCTTGCCGCTGTCATCAAGTGCTTGCTAATCAGGGAATGTTGGGTCTCTGCAGATAATATTGTAAAGTGCCCTTACATACATGTATGTAGAGTGCCACGAGATAAGTCAGTTTGTGATTTGGTGCTATGTATGTATAATATATATATATATATTAGTAAGATATATATATATATAATATTCTATTCCGTATCATTTCATTTCTGTTACCGCCCCAGTCCGTCCTGGTGTTCCCACACCCAAATGTTTTCCGTGTGAAGAAGAACATATGGTCCCAACAGATTACTATGTCCTCGCTGTTGAGCAATCGACTCCGACGCGGTACAATATAGTAACTGATCTTCTGTGTCCACCCACCCTTTTGGAGAGTCGTCGCTCTCGCTCTTGTAGGCGCGCACCCACGCTTAGTTAGCCGCTCCGTTGTGCCCTTCATGATCGCTATGACCCATCACTTTCAGTATCTCACCCTCGGCGGCTTTGAGTAGTGCCGGCTCCTTCTACCCACTCACCGGAAGAAGAACGACTTCTTGAATAGAGAGCAAGAGACAGTTGGCGGACAAGCGAAGGAGTTGTATAGCAGACGGTTTGCGACGCGTCCACAACAACCCGCACTGAGATGCACGATATGCGTTACAATACCAATGTATCATAAAAAAACAAACATTTCCTCGGTGATCCACATTTGACATTTCTTGTTGTCGCTATACAAAAAATCTATACTTAATTGAATCCCAATTTACATTCATCAATTTATTAATTTGAATAAGGAATGTAAAATATCATGCCAAAATGTACTAACCTCAAAGGCCGCAAGGATCATAAGTAAGAGGAAGAATTTCTGATGTTGTGTTGTCACAGAGTCTCTTTAGAGAAAAAAACTGGATGAGAAAGTTATCGATATTACAAAAATAAAACAACGCATGTATTACAAAATGTGATATTAAAAAGTGTAAGTCACTAGTTTTTACAAAATAACTGTCCAATAGCGACACCCGCTGGTAAAGATAAAAAGAACAGCTGAACGTCAGTTGACAAATAAAATATATTGTTTGTATTTTTACTGCCTTTTGTTATTATTTTGGAATAAATGTGAAAATACGTAAAAACACTAACTTGATTAGATTTATTGGTTTAAAAAAACTATTACATAGTGTAAAAATACAAAATATAATTGTATTTGGCCTTTTTAATGTAATGTTTATTTAATATATATATCTTGTATATATATGGTTTATTTGTGCTTTTTAAAATCATCTCCAGGTAATAAAGTATACGAACAATTCAGTGCTATTTGACATAGCATTTATTACAGTACAGAAACTATTCTGCCTTATTATGTGAAAAAATGAAAAACAAAAAGGGTTGTTTTTTTTGTTGTAGTACATTAACACATAAATTTATTTGTTATGTCCAACAGTGTATCGATTTATAGCCAATTAAAAAAGAAATAAGAGACAAAATAAAAGTTTTATATACAGTATATGTATGAAGGGGGATGATCTTCGCAAGGACATTGTGCATGTATATAGGTGTGTGTGTATATGTAAATATGTCTGTATATATATAGATATATATATAGATATCGATAGTTATCTATATGGAGTGTGTGGGGGTGTGTAGTATAGATGAATGTATAATATATATATATTTTCTGTCCCCCGCACTTCTGAAATGATGGGCGAGCCCCTGTATATAGTATAAAAAGTGTAGTTTTTACCGAGCAAACAGCAGAAACAGCGAGAAAGACCGTGGCAGCTGCCATGAACTCTGGCAGCTGCCTTTGACTCCTGGCAAGAACTCTGGCAGCTGATACATACAAATGTATAATAATAATAATAATACAATTGTGGGAACTTTGCATCATCATTTTAAAAAACACCACTGCACGCCACTGAGAATAGTGTATTTTTACCGAGCAAACAGCAGAAACGGCGAGAAAGACCGTGGCAGCTGGGGATGCCACCGGAAGTGCCGCTGCCAGGATTTGCGCTTGCTCTCTCTCTTTTCTATAGCCTCCGATGACGAGTCGACAAACGAATGCGCGGGCACATTCAGTCTCATTTTCATTTTTGGTCACACAGGTAAAAGTAAGAAATAATTTGATTCTGTATGGTCTGTTTTTATCTGTGTACACTCAAAACAACAAAAAGCGGTGCTTTTTTTTTTTTTAATAAAGAAAATGCTTTCAGCAGTCCGCCTGAGTGCGCTTATAGTTGTATTTGACATTCACGAAAATGCCCATTATTAGGCCTATATTCTCTGTTTCTATCACATATTCAAGCCAAACCAACTTAAAAATGCATGATTGGGTTTTCTTTGCACAGCACAAAGCAGAATTTCAAAATATGGATATTAATTTTAATAGCCCTACAAATAAATTAAACTGTTTAACCCCTAATCACACATCATACCAACGGTTTTTGAATTGTAAAATGTCTTTACAAGATTTATGTTTAGAATTCACTGCAGTATTTTACATGGTCCAGTACAATTTTTTTCCTAAACAATAATAAATTATCCACAGTTTAGCCCACATAGACTCACTGTGTTAAGAGTTTTGATCCAAGTATTGGGAAATGGTCCTAGTGGTTGTAAAATAATAATAATAATAATAATAAAACAAGGTCAAATGCTTAAAAATATAGCCATTTTAGTAGAGGTTTAAATGCATTTTGTACCATATTTATTTTCCAGTTGATAAGCAAAGTCTGATCAAATTAAGAGATCAGCTTATAAAGAGCTATGAAAGTGAAGAGGAATGTGGTCGAGGAAAAAGGAAGAGGAAACCTCTTCGAAACACTTCATCAGATGAAGAGCCAGAGGAGAGGGAAATAATTCAGAAAAAGGCATGCAGCATGTGTTTAAAGCATAATATTTGATTAAATTTACATTATATTATAAACGGCAATATTGTATTATCTCTGCTTTAAAAAAAATTATGTACTGTGCTTTTCTATGCTTTTAAGACTGAAAATAGGCCTAGTCTCTTATCAAAACTGCTGGAAAAGCGCAAGGAGCAGTTCATTGTAAGTGAATGCATCATGATTTAGTGCATGTTAGCTGTAAATGGATACATAAATTGCAAGAGTTTGTACTACTAATATTATGTGTGTTTAGGACAGTACAGCTATACAGGAATGCACAAAATGCTGTGTCTTAAAAGAAAAAATAAAGCAGCTGGAAGAAGACGACAGAAGATTAGTTCTTCGCTTGGACACCATGAATGGTAAGCAAAAACATGTTGGTTTCAGGCCTCCTTTGTTGTCTATGTAAATAAATAATGTGCAACTTTATCAATCTCTGTTTCAGAGTTGAAGAGCACGGTGTGTGAGCTGAAGGAGGGCTTCGCGGAAAGAAGCCTCCCTGCAAAGCAGCAAAAACAAGCCAAACCAGCACATGATCCACACTCATCGCAAGACAATCTGGTGGACTTCCCTGAGGCTGATGTGAGAGTTGCTGTTGGTTTAAAGCACAACTGGTTAATAAAATAAAATAGTAAAGGCAAGGTCATTTCTGACCATTTTAGATAAAGATTTTGTCATAAGTGTAATGCACTAGAACCATACTGTATAAAACAGTTTCTCAGTCATTTGTCCTACATTGACGTTATGTTTACGCAACAATGTGCTAAAAACAGAAAAGTTTTCTTTTCTTTTTTTTTCTTTTACAGACATTAGTCTCAAAGGGATCCTCATTCACATGGATCTGCGAAAATGGATTTAATGCTAAAAATGAAAAAAAAAAAAAACTTTATAATGCTGTCAGGCCAATAGATGGCAATGTCACTTAGTAAAGAAACAATACACGCCTATAGACTGAACATAAAAATACAGCCATTCATTGTTTGTTCATTATAGGTCAAATTGCATTAACTGATGTTAACAAATACAACTTTTTTTGATTTTAATAATGTATTAGTACATGTTGAAGTTAACATCAATGAAGATGAATAAATGCTGTAGAAGTATTATTCCTTTTTAGTTCAAGTTAACTAAAGTAGTTTACTAATGTTAAATTAACTTTATTGTAAAGTGTTACCATTTTTTATTTTAGATGTTCTGCAATTTTTTTTAAATGTTTTAGGTGACCATTGCTGATGGAGTTACAGTGAACAAAACAAAGTCAAGTCACCTTTATTTATATAGCGCTTTTAAAAATACAGATTGTGTCAAAGCAACTGAACAGCATTAATTAGGAAAATAGTGTGTCAATAATGCAAAGTGACAATAGTAAAAACACATTTTTCAGTTAAAGGGGAACGGCTTCTTCAGTTCACAAATTCAGTGATGTCATCATCCATCTCAGTTCAGTTTAAATAGTATCTGTGCAATCAAGTCAACGATATCGCTGGAAATGAAGTGTCCCCAACTAAGCAAGCCAGAGGCGACAGCGGCAAGGAACCAAAACTCCATCGGTGACAGAATAGAGAAAAAACCCTGGGAGAAACCAGGCTCAGTCGGGGGGCCAGTTCTACTCTGGCCAGACGAAACCAGCAGTTCAATTCCAGGCTGCAGCAAAGTCACATTGTGCAGAGGACTCATCTTGTCCCGGTGGCCGTCTGAGACAAGGTCTTTACTGGGGATCTGTATCTGGGGCTCATCTTGTTGTCCTGGTCTCTGCAGACTTTCAGGGCTGTAGAGGTCCTCTCTAGGTGCTGATCCACCATCTGGTCTGGATACATACTGGATCCGGGTAACTGCAGTGACCATCTGATCTGGATACGTACTGGATCTGGATCAAAGCTTATGCGATGCAACCATCAAAGACCTACAAAACGTGTGTGATCTGCTTGGAGTGATGTTCACATGGGAGGAGCTGCCAACACACTCCTTAACTGGACTAAAGGGAGGTGCATCAGAGAGTGTGAAACCTTGCTTGGACAAGAAGCTTGTCAATGCTATTTTTGGTATGGTACTACTTACATTCTTTTTTTAATCATTGTATTGTGTAAAGTTGTTCATTGTTAATTGTGGCACTAAATATTTCTCATAATTGTTTTAACTGATTTATTTATTTAGAGTACACTTTAAAGAAGTTTCCATCTGCAAATATTAACGAGCTAAGAGGGGCAGCAAGAAACAAACTTAACAATGCAAGCAAGCTGTTCAGGAAAGGGTAGGTTAAGACAGCAATTTGTGATCTAGGGCCAGGTGATAGAATATTTGCCTTCCTATGGCGCGTGTTTGGGCTGGGTTTTTTTCCTTTTAAGTTGTGGTTACCTCAACTTCATTTTCATTTTAAGGTGAACAAACCCTTAAAACAATATTAATATAATATCTTGATGGTGGCATGATGGTGAATACCCCAGAAATCTTAAAAATAAAACTGGAAATGTGTTTACTGTAATGCAGTTACAGTGGATCACTTCCTTTGTACAGTACAGAGTTATTATTAAATATCAAACCATCATGTTTTATTATTATGATATGCACAAGGAAAGTAAGGTAACTACCCATATTGCACATTTTACATATTGTGCATCTTAAACAGCATCTTAAATCTTAAACAAAAGTAAAAATCGAGCAGTAGAATTTCATGACTTCCAAAAAAAACGAAATTAAATAAAAAAAAATATAGAGAGAGTGTTTATGTTGGTCAGAAGAGAGAATGATCAGGGCTCCAGACTAATATTTGAGAGCAGTGGCACCAGTGCCATTAAGTTCTACCGATGGTGGCGCCAGAAGCAGATTTGGTAGCGCTGAGGGTGGTGTGCGGGAGTATTGAAATATAGATCATTTAATCATAAAATGACTATTGTTTTGCATCAATAAGTGCAGTTACTAATAATATTAAATGTTAATTTCTTGTTTATTTTTCTTTTGTTTATTGTTTATACAGATTTGACAGTAAAGCACTAAGCTTGAGTTAAGATGCATACAAAATTTACTTTTATTAACAACAGTAACAGGTGCAAAATCTAATTTTTTATATAGAAAATGTATATATTACACTCTTAATTAAATGTACCATTATTCTTCTAGAATATGGAACTGACCAACTTCAGTGATTATGCGTGATTTAGTAGCAAATTTAAGAAAAGTTTGTTTTTCAAGGCACTTTGTGACTTCTCTATACTTCATACACAAAAAAAGTGTAAAATTCTGACAAAATCTGATTTCTTGATGATATGATAAGAGTGATTTTATAATTTAAAAATATAGATAAAAAGTAGAAATGAATGACTAATAAGCCAATAAGTGCTCCTTTGCTGCCATCTACTGGTTATAGTGATAATTTGATGTGTTTTTTAATTTTACATAAGTCTTTGTTTACCACAAAGTATATTTTGGTCATCCCATTAAAAATAACATTCAAACTGGATCATTTTAGAGCTTCAAAGTGCTGGAAATAGTTGTACAAAACCTGAAATGAAACCATCCTAGCTGGTTTAAAATGGGTAAATGGATGTTTATTGAAAATGTCTCAAGAACGGTGAGTCCACACGATCTCATTCCTAAATGACACAGATTTGCCTGTCTATTAAACTTTTGACAAAATCACACTGAAACATTCAAATCTGCATTGACGCTGCCGCTGATCCAGACAATTGAGCAGTTGTCATGCATAGGTATGAAACAGCTTCACAGTCTTTTCAACCACACAGTATTGTTATTTCTGTTACAAAGAGTTCAGATATAAACACTGATGTCTACGTTAGCGATCAAGGGACAGATTTACTAACAGCTTGCACCAGCGCAAACCCTCTTTTGGCATTATAAAATCTACTGTCAACATTTAAAGACACGCAGTGAGAAATTAGTACTGAAAAAGGCGTGGACTTTGCAGCTGACCTTATTTCATATGCATTTGTTGGAGTTTCCCTTTCAGATGCTAAATTTATGGGAGGAGAGTATTTAAATGAATCATGCAGCACAATTTACTAAGATTTGCACTCGTCAATTTACTGGCATTTCACCCATTATTTAACACCCCTAAAAAGCATGTCTTTAAACAGACGGTAGTTAGCGCTGCGCTTGGTAGATTGCGTTGGTCATTATGGAAATGAGATGTTGCGTCTGTGTTCTCTGTGTGTGCGCCTTGTCAGTAAATCAACACACAGAAATTTCTATTCCCATCGGTGCTTTTATGGAATTGCGCTCTAACGCTAATTTGCCCCGTTTAGTAAATCTGGCCCCAAAAAGTGAATCACCAAAGGTACATGGCACTGTCAAAATAAAGATTGTAATCTATTACTCGTTGAGCCAACTAAGTGGGTGGGGGCGAAATTGTGATCTTAAAAATGAATTTGTCATTGAATCATTCATTCAAGAGATTCGTTCAAAAACACTGATTCATCCAGTAATGAAACAATTAAGTAATTATGCAAGTCATTGAATCAATACGTTATAGTGAGTCATTGAATCATTCATTCTAAGAATTAAAAAAAATAATAATTCAGATTAATTAAACATTTTAAATAGACTGCAGCAATTATTTGTCAGAACCTCTCCAGACTGCGAGTTAATGGTCACATTTTGCAAGCTTTTTTTCTGCCAGAGCGACTAAATTTTGTTAGAGGTCGCCCTGGTGCCACCACCACATTGCAACTGATAATGATAAACATCAAGCGACAAATTAAACGAAACAGCACTACTCGTTTGAACTGTGCAGCACGGACCATTTATCAGCACTGAGCAGTAATAGTAAGTGCAGCGCTAGCTCAGTGCACGCCGATCTTGATCATGTGACACTGCTTACTAGAGGTCAACCGATATGGGTTTTTCACTGGCCGATGCCGATATTTAGAAATCAGGGCAGCTGATGGCCGATATATAATGCCAATATGTTTGGCCGATTTTCTTTTTTTCTTCATCTCATAAAAGTGAGTTTGAGTTCATTTTAACAGGATACAAGATAGTAATAGTAGTAGTAGCCCAATTCAGAGTAATAATACATGGCTCAAAACTTAAAGGGGTCATATGATGTTGCTAAAAAGAACATTATTTGGTGTAATGATTCAAAAAACACATTATTTTCCACAAAATGTACATTATTGTTTCTCCTCTATACCCCGCCTTTCTGAAACGCGTTGATTTTTACAAAGATCATCGGTCTGAAAGCAGGGTGTACTCGATGGCAGCTATACCAGTGCGTTGTGCATTGGCCAAATACCTCAAGTGTGTGCAGAAATGTTACGCCCTTACATTGTGATGCCCTGTCCGGCTGGAGCGACGATTCAAAAACATGAAAACCCATTATAAAAGAGGCATGTGTTGCATTCAGTGGGGACATAATTACGGATTATAATGACTTATTTTGTCTTTTTACGCATTGCGTTGCATCACACCATGTAAACATAAAACCATGTCTGTATTTGTGATCGGACAAATGACAAACATACACTACTCTACACTGCTCAAAAACCGTGCGTCTTGCAACTCCGTACGCTGGAAGAAAAATGAGCCTTAAATGGGAAAGTACTTCCAGTCTTGGAGTCAGAACAGCGGCATGTAGGTCTACTCTTCCAGGATCAGGGAACTAGCCTCCTCCAATGGCGGCACACTCTGAAAGTTGGTTGCAGGTTCTGGGAACAGGGTTGTATCCCCCCCGGGCGATCCATAGAGGAAGTTGATGTATTTCCTTAGTGACCAGCACGGATCAGCTCTAGGAATGATGAAGCAGATATCGTCCTCTTTTGGAAGGCCAAACAAAGTGTGTCGCTTTCACAACGAAAACACACAGCGCCTTCATCACATGGCCGCAGCAACAATACTACAGCGAGAATAAAAGATATGCCTTCTTTCTTTGCGTGAACATTTGGGTTATACAAATCTTCCCAACCATCGTGACGTAGATATGTGGGGCGTGTTAGAACGATCCGTTTTAAGGGGGCGTGGCAGAGTCTTAACTTTTATAAAGAATATCTCTTGGATTTGAGACCTTAGTCTTTGTAACTTTACAGATCTTATTTATGCACCAAAAGCTTGTAACACTACAAAGAGAAAGGAAAAAATGAAATCGAATCATATGACCCCTTTAAACACCTTCTCAAACCAGTCTGAGCCGGTTTGGTTTAGTTTGCTGACAGACACAGGTTTCCCACAGACTGCCAATGCAAATTATTCTCTCCAGCAGGAAGGCATTGTGGCGAAGGAGGATTATAGCGGTTTCCCTGGTAACAGTTGAATTCAAAATAAGCGCTGTGCTCACAACGCTACTTATCAGGGCATTAAAGGAAAGACGAATGAAAATGACATCGAAGCTTTTCTAAAGACGGTCGGTTATTTTTATAAATACATTCGTATAAAAACAGTAGCGCTGCATTTTAATTTTGAAACGTGCAGTTCTCAGTTTATTCAACAAAATAATAACTCAATGTATGGGAAACACTGGACACTGCTTTAAGTCAAATGGCCAAGAGATACAAAAATAAAGTTTACACATATTCCACAAGCAAACTGCTTAAGAGGCCACTGGACACGAGCGATGACATCGTGGAGGCTATTGTCGGACCTACACACACATTTCACAAGGAAAGTTAACGTGCATGTTATAATCAGTTTCGTCTGAATTGCATGTTTCTACTTTCACATGCAAATCACTTGTTGCACTTATGATTATGATAACTTTCCGGCATCAATTCTAGTAGGGTAAAATGTAATTACGCTTTCGAAACGGTCTGTTTTGCCCTGCCATCATTAGCTGAAGTGTGAACAAGAAGCGGCTGCAGAGTGTGAGTTGCTCCGTCTCTCACGCAGCCAGAGAGAGATTCTCCGGTGTTCCGCAACAATGCTTAGCTGCCCGCAGATGCGCCTACCTATGAATCGGCCTAATTTGCAACACAATCGGCCGATGCCAATTAAGTAAAAAATGCCAAAAACAGGCCGATTAATCGGCCAGCCGATCAATTGGTCGACCTCTACTGCTTACACAGCACTGGGAGATCCAGTGAGAAAGCATTTGAATTTGCCGCAAAATTAGCAACATCACTGCGAGATCTAGTGGGAAGTATTCAGATTCAGCGCAGAATTCTCTGCTTTAGACCACAGATCTCGGATCAAATAGCGCTGCCGTGGAAACCAGGAGAAGCTTCCCAGTCTACAAATCACTATGCATTTAATGTAGTAATGCTTACTGAAACTATGGTATTGTGGAGGAAATACTTTCAGGGTTCATGAAAACTTTTGAGAGTGAAATTCTAACATTTTCAAGGATTTTTTTAAAGTGCTTCACACTTTTTCCAGCACTTAAAAGCTCTAAATATTATCCAGTTTCAATGTTGTTTTAATGTGATGATTTGTAAACTAAAAGTTTAACGATGAAGGAAAACTAACACTTCTGTAAAAATTACCACTAGATAGCAACAGAAAAGCACTTATTGACTCCCTAATAAATGGAAAAGTAGGAAAAGTCTTATGAAAAACAAAAACTTCTTCAAATTGTGATTGAATTACACAGAACGCAAGTAAAGAGTGCCTCTTTAAAGCTGTCGGTTAGTTCAGTATGGTATATTTAATAAAAGAAGAATATTTAAATTTTTCCTTATAAAAATGTTTTTGCACATTACTGTAAATAAGTTCATTTTATCTGCATCTCAATTCAAGCTCATTGCTTTACTGTCAAATATCCAATGAATAAACGGAATATTATTCGTAACTGCACTTATTAATGCAAAACAATAGTAATATGATTAAATGATCTTTTAGGATTTAAAAAAAAAAAAAAACCTGCACCACCAAATCGGGTGCTGGCGCCACCTTCTGTAGAACTTAGTGGCACCAGCGCCACTGCTCTCAAATGTTAGTCTGGAGCCCTGAGTATGTTATTTTGTTTAGTAGTCTGTCCAGAATCGTGGAGAAACATATGTCAACTTGTTTCCTAAATATCTGCAAACATATGGTATTTTTATGCTTTAGTACAGTCAAAAAATTGCATACAGCACCATACAGAAAATTGCATACAGGATAATACATTCTGTTGGTCATTTAATGTACATTCTTTTGGCTAGGCTTCAGGTCCTTATCACCCTTTTAAGGTTATTTGTGATAACACCAGCTGAATGGACATTATTGCACTTATTACATGGCTAGATGAGTGTGCAACTGACCAATAACAACTGAGTATTCCGCAAGCTGTGTATTAATATTGTGTATATATATTCTTCTCATTTTTAGGTCCTGAGACCATATGGGGTAAAGATCAAGACAACCAAACCAAAAGTGAACTGTAAACTACTGGACTATATGATAGACTTCATACTGACAACTACTGCCATGTTTTGAAAAGAGGGGTATCCTTCAAGTAAAAGAGTGGAGGATTCATCTGGCCTTCATCTGCCCCCATGAGGTGACTCGATGTAGAATAAATCAGCTTGCTTTAGGCCTGAAATGACTGAAATCTTAATCTCATGTGAGTTGATATCATTTTAAACATTCTTAAAGGTTCTTCTCATTTGTTGTGAATGTATTTTGTAGTATGTGTAAAACTTTTCCAATGAAAGATCCTTTTTTACCTTTAATGATATTGTAATCAAGGTTGTTAATGCAACCTTGATGCGCCCTATGGACTGCAAACATCTGCTTGTGTTGGGCTTGTGTTTAAAGGTTGTATAAAACTAGGCCTGCAACAACTAATCGATAATGAAAATCAATCGTCAACGAATTTGATTAGTGCATCAAAACAAACAGACTGCTCATAATTCTGACTAAAATGCACATTTTGCTCAAATATTTTTTGTTAGAAATTAAAGTGGAAGTGAAGCAGTCAGTCATGTTTACATTATTTAGTAAATTGACTTTACAGTCACTGCTTTAATGTGAATTATACAGAGACGAGATGAAAAGAAAAATACCATGCAAACTTTTCTGAAGACAGTCAGTTCCCATCAGAAACACATTCATATAAACCCCCAAACCAATATTGAGGATTTTCTTCCAATAGTTTGTGCATCATGAACAGTGAGTGATCTGCCTGCTACAGTAATTTTCTCTGTGCGTCTGTCTTCAGCATCTCTGGCCTGTGTTAACGGGCGTTTACAGACTTCATATTTTCACATAAATTACATTTTGGAAAACGATTGCATTATAACGCATGTAGCGAATCAGCTCATAGGGGAAATATGAATAATTAATCATAACTAGTTATAATTAATTATAAATATTTAGATCCGCTGTAAGTATTTACTTGAAATCTCAGGGTCAACTGTCTGTCAATTCTAAGAACGTTAACTTCCTGGTTAAGGGAAATAACTTTCTTACTGTACAATACTACACAGAGAATGTAGCAAAAATCTGCATAATTAGGGACTGCGGTTATGAGCAAACAATGAACAACCTCAAGTGTGATGCAAGTAAAACTTATGAACTACATAAAACACTTTAAAATAGTCTAACATAACACATACAACCCCCACATGCATACAGTTGGTATAGGAAACGGAGTTAAAGTTTAGGCAGTAAAAAGAAGAGAAATAAAAATATGAAGCTATGGTACCATTTGATATTCAGCAGATCTACAGCCTGAAGGAAACATCAGTTTCTTAGTTCAAACACACATTAAGTATCATTTGCGCCTTTTTACAAAAGGTATCAATTAATAAGACTAAGTTTGATACTTGCACGTCTCGTCTGTCTGAAAAAGAGTCCTGATGCAATCTGAAGGCTCAAGTGATCTTGATGAAGTTGGTTGATTGAGAAAGAACCAGTTTGAGTCAGAGGGTCGTGGTGAATGGAAAGTCAAGGCCGAAGCATGGCGCAAACTTAGGGTGTCCTTAGGAGTGTTGTAGCTCACATTTTCATCTTCTCTCAGAATCTAACCAAACCTTAGACTGGAGGCGGGTCACTGATGTGAGGCCTTTAAGGTCTGAGAAGATTCACGCCTCTCAAGATGGGCTTGTCCAATGAGAAAGGCTGAAATCCCAAGCGGGAGGTTGCAATTACTGGAGGGTTTTACGACCCTTTGAGTGAGGGCATGGTAATTTGCAAATGTAATCCGCTTGGGTGTTGATGCACAAACTAGTAAAGATTATTAGAACATTAATATGTTGCATAGGTATCAGAATGTAATATGCACTCAATTAGATCATCCGAAGATGAATTCATAGAGACCAAATATGAAATAGGTGAGGTTATATTAACTCGTGGTCTATGATAACATGAATAAAACAACATACACTACAACAGACAATATACAAAAACAGTAATGTGTACACAATGATATGAAGGATATGCGTGTTCATTAAAAGAAAGGTTTTCCTATGAATTAATTAGAACAGTCCATTTCTCTGGGCATTATGTGTCTTTCTTATGAGCAAAATGAGTGAGTTTCTCTGCCCGCATTCCTTTGGCCAATAAAACCAGTGATATCAACACTGGTTGCCATGGAACCAGAGGCCTGTTCTGCATTTCTGAGCTGTTAAGACGCATCTCGGGGGAAGGGTCCATAGGCCCTCATATGGCCTGGTTAACTGAGGGGGTACAGAGTATTTGTTAAATATAACTAAAAATATATATATATTGTGTGTCTGATTGGTCCAGACGCTACATGCAGTTTGTGCAAGTCCAGAACAGAGACGAGTTGCTTGCAATAAGACAAAAAATGTCCGGTTACCGATCGCGCAAGTTCCAGGGGAAGCTCCTTAAGTTCGTCCATCCTACACACACGACTGTTCGCTCGCACCAACAGGAGGAGGAGGGTCGTGTTACTCTCTACACTGCACTCAACATGAGGGATTCCTACACTTTCAGTCTTTGAGGAGACATGAAAAACAGTGCACACTGCAGGAACGGTATAACGGAAAATATTAGCGGTTTTGAAACCGTGAAATTTCAAATCGTGGTATACCTTGAAACCGATAATCGGCCCATGCCTAATATAAGCATTTATTTACTTTTTTAACACGCTTGTTTAAATGGAGAAAGACGAACTTGAAAGGACTGATGAGCCCATAATAAGTGCAAATGCTTATGCATTTTAGCCGATACGGCTATGTGACCGAGTTGTAATGCCGTTACAGGTGGAAGAAGTCGTAAACCGGCTCTGGTTTGGGGTGAAGAGCGGCTCGGAAACAAATCGTGTTTGCATGGATACTCTCAAAACAGCCATTAACATAATATTATGTGCATTTGCTCAAGCAGACTAGAAAGAGGATGCAATTTGGTACTCGCGTGCAGTCCGAGCCAAGCGCTTTTTGCGTGTGTGCTTAGGCGGAGCATATGCAAGGCTGGGGAATTAAATTGTAATCACATTAAATACAAATTCTGTCCCATTAAACATTTTATTAGCCTACATGACACCCATGTCTGGTTCTTGCCTATAAAGACAGGTTTATGATGTTTGTAGTTAATAGATTTGGCTGCTTTTAGCCTTACCCTGGAGTTGGTTCACCCTCCGCCCATGTGTGTGCACGCGCAAAGAAACAATCTGTCACAGCGCTGCGAGACCGAATTAAATCTATTTCGTCGACCTAAATTTTGAATGGTTCATTAAAATGCTTAATGTTTAAACTGGACAGGCTTAACAAGTGAGGGAATGATAGATAGCACTAACGCGATTCATTCAGATAGGTGAATTAGCCTAAGGCATCTCGTAAACAAGCAGGTAAATGGTAGCTTTCTTCAGAAAGAAAGAAAGAAAGAAAGCCCCTCGCGCCCTCCCGCTTTCTTCCTCCCAGGAGCTTGTGTCCAGGCCGTGTAGGATGACTTCAGCGCTCGCTGGACGGGACTACTCGTCTGCTGGACAAGCGGTCTCGGCGCTTTACTCTATGGCGGTCCTACAATATGACGGCTCAGGCGATCGGCAGATCCATGGCGAGCATTGTGGTGCTTGAATGCCACTTATGGTTGACCCTCACAGAGATCAAGAACACGGATAAAGTCCCCTTCCTTGACTCTCCGGTCTCCCCCTCTGGCCTGTTTGCACCTGTGGTCGAAGGGTCGAGCTTCACTGCTGCACAGAAGTCATCTCAGGCAATGCGACACTTCTTGCCAAAGCGCTCCAGTTTTGCAGCTCCTGCCAGTCACCCCAAGATGGTGCCGACTCAGCAGCCCGCATCATCGGCTGCACTGCCAGCCTCTAAGCCTGAGAAACGAAAATCGCTCCCGCTCGGCCAGACGCTATCCATTCTCTAAGTGCCAAGGACCCCGGCTCAAGGTAGTGCTGGACCTGGCGCCTCCGGCGTCAACCTGATCCATGGGACAGGAAAAGGAGGGGGCAAAGTCTCGCTATAGCTGGACCACCCCCCAAGAAGCCTCTTTTGTGCCTCCAAGTACCCGTTCACTTCCGGGTGCCGACGGCAATGTGGGAGATACTGTTGTGAACCCTGGGCCCGTTCAGTTAATGTTGGGTCCCCCGCAAGGCGGCCTAACGCTCGAACCAATCGAATTCCTTGCCACACTGGCCGAGGCCTGGCAGGCCATCCCCGGAGTGTCAAAATGGGTTCTGGGGATAATAAAACGAGGCTATTCACTTCAATTCGCTCGAAGACCCCCGCGATTCAGCGGCGTGGTTCCCACCTCCGAGGTGATGAATTTGCTGGCGAAAGGAACCATAGAAACGGTTCCCCCAGCTCAGAGCGAGTCAGGCTTCTACAGCCGATACTTTCTTGTCCCCAAAAAGGATGGCGGCCTAAGGCCCATCCTCGATCTCAGGCACCTGAACCGCGCCCTCATGAGACGGCCGTTCAGGATGATTAAATTGAAGCAGATCCTCTCGCAAGGATTTGCCTTCGAAGGAGTGGCATATCAATACACAGTCCTTCCCTTCGGACTGTCCCTAGCTCCTCGCACTTTTATAAATGCGGCTCTTTCCCTGCTGAGACAGATGGGAATCCGCATTCTGAATTATCTCGACGACTGGCTCATCCTGGCCCAGTCAGAGAACAAGCTATTATCTCACAGATCCTTCCTCCTCAGCCACTTAGAATGCCTGGGACTCAGGGTCAATTTTGCCAAGAGCGCGCTGTCCCCCAGCCAACGGATATGGTTCCTGGGAACAGAACCTGGGCACCAGATTGTGCACTGGCTATTTGGCAGCTCGCGGCTTCATTCAAAGTTGGAGCCCCTTGCCCTCTCAAGGCATTTCAGAAGATGTTGGGCCTCATGGCCTCTGCGTCTCCGGTACTTCAGCTGGGCCTGCTTCGCATGCGGCCCCTTCAGTCCTGGCTGAAACCATGAGTTCCATCCCCCGCCTGGCGTCATGGACACATGCGTGTCAAGGTGAACCGGGCCTGCGTAGCAGCTCTGGCCCCTTGGAAAGACTCTCAGTGGATGGAAAGGGGCCTGGGAATGGTCTGCAGAAGGAAGGTGGTCTTGACAGACGCGTCCAACACGGGTTGGGGAGCGCTGTGCGATGGTAAACCGGCTTTCGGCCATTGGTCGAAAGAGGAGAGTCGGCTTCACATCAACTGCCTGGAAATGCTGGCAGTATGTTTGGGCCTTCGCACCTTTCTGCCAGACCTAAGGGGACACCACGTGCTAGTCTGCTCAGACAGCATGACAGTGGTGTCATATATAAATCGCCAGGGCGGTCTCTCCTTGAAGCGCATCTTCATGCTAATAGAGCACCTCCTGGAATGGGCTTAGATCAACTTGCGCTCGCTAAGGGCAGAGCATGTGCCGGGCAGGTTGAACCAAGGAGCAGACATGCTATCTCGGAGCAACGTCCCCTCAGAAGAGTAGATACTTCACCCACATATGGTTCAAAGAATCTGGGAAATCTTCGGCAGAAGGCAACTCTCACTGCCCAATTTACTTTTCGAAGGACAGGGATGCGTTGGCCCACGACTGGCTCAAGGTCTATGTAGCAGCCATAGCAGCCTCACACTCTCCTATAGCTGGCCAGGAACAACCTAGTTGTTCGCTTTTTGAAGGGGTCTAGGAGGCTCAACCCACCTCGCCCTATCACCGTTCCTACATGGGACCTGCCCACGGTGTTGAGGGCTCTGAAGGAGCCCTCCCTTCGAGCCGCTAAAGTCCATTGACCTTCGTCCCCTGACTCTAAAAACCACTCTGCTACTGACGTTAGCATCAGTAAAGCATATGGGGGATCTGCAGGCGCTCTCGGTGAGACCCACCTGCCTCAAATTCGGGCCCAACGACTCCAAGGTCGTCCTGAAGCCGAGGCATGGTCATGTACCTAAAGTGCTCTCGACTCCGTTTAGAGCACAGAGCACAGGTAATAGCTCTGATCATTAGCCCTGAATTACCCTTTACTATCTTTCTTTTCATTACTGACCCACTGCCTGTTAAAAAAACTGCTGTCTTCACCCTTGGATTGATATTTATTTTGTTTTGGCCTGTTGGTGATTAGTTAATCCCATTTACTTTTACACAGTGTTGGGAAGGTTACTTTGGAAATGTAATAGGTTACAGATTACAAGTTACCCTATTTAAAATGCAATAGTAGTGTAACTTTTTCAATTACTTTAAAGTAATGTAACTGATTACTTTTGATTACTTTTCTAAATGTGTAATGAATGTTTATTTGCAACTGTTAATCATTTTCAAACATTTACACCATGCAGGGTTAACCTTACAGTAGTGCTCAACACTGTCAGACTTTCAAAATCCTTCATCACTTGAATTAAGATGATCAAATTTGAATACATCCACCACAAAATAAGACTTAAGTACCGCCTTTTACTTTGAGATTGAATCTGAAGTTCAATGCAGATTTAAAATCATAAGAAATAGTTTACTGATGCTGTTTTTGAAACCAAATCTTTGCATAACTACAGGAAACACTGCATCTAACAATGGTTTGGAAAAAATAGTTAAAAAATAATAATAAATAAAAGCATATACATCAACTCAAATACGGTTACATGTGTACTAAACTCCTGAAACATTGGTGTCTTTTTTAAACATTGGTGTCTCTTTGTATATGATATGATGATAGTTTTCTCAAAATAAGTAAAATGCTCATGAAGTGACTCAGAGCAGTTCTAGAGATTATGTTTATGTGTTCATGTACTCATATATTGAGGCGGCAGAGGCTGCAAACGCCGTGGCTTCAGTAGGCCTATGTGTAGTAAATGAAACCGCATGTCTGTGCCATTCATTTCCACGAGGGGAAAAACATTTCAGGCCAGTGAAATCTCACACTCATACACCCACAACAAATTCTGAAACATGGACAAACCTATTTTTTGTATGGACCTCACATAAAAAAGGTTTAAATCCTTAGGTTTGGGACATGCAAAATAATTAAAAGTTCTCTCCTGAACTGCACCTTCACTTCCATTTTTCTTTTCAGTCTCTTTATTTTGCCCCGATATCTATCTCTCTCATGACTTTAATAATCAAGATTTAACAAAACTATACTTTCTAATTTGCCTGCATGTCAAAATTAGTACATCACTACAATAACTTTATAGAAAAATCCTAATACTGAACATGAGTCATGTTTTTCCCTTACAAAAATTAACCATGCTTTTATTATAGTAAAAGGTACAGTAACCAAGGTTTTTTTTTTGGCAAATGGATTACCATTTGTATTTATTTCTACTACAAAGTCCATGGTTAAACTATGGTTAGTGTAGCAAAAACCATGGTTAATTTGTGGTTACCCTGGTTTAACTATAGTAACCATGTTTTTATAGTAAAATCATCATTAATTTTCATAAGGGTTGTGTTGTTGTCTGCCCTAGTTCCCCCTAAACCTATTATAAAATATGATTATTTGTCTGCTAAATGACTACTGTAACGTTACAATAGATAATGATGTCCTTTATACAATATTTTGAGTGATGACTGACCAGCAATGGGCTGCTGCTGCTTAACTAAGTAAACAAAGACAAAACTAGAAACCCTCGAAGCAGTTTAGATTTGCTTCTCGGCCCACCTGTGCACTTCCACAGTCCACTCCATTCTCTCTCTCGCATTGATTACTCTGATCCAAACCGTTTGGCAGAGGCGCGGAGAGCGTGCGAGCCGAAGCATTGCCAGTCACGACTAACCGATTCATGATTTATTAGAGATTTAATTATCGAATGGCGAATTCGGAAATAATCGCTTTAGTACATTCGGTAGGCAATTATACAATAACAATATTAAAATAGCAGGCCAAATCGGCTGCCAGGCCACCGACACTAGTCCATATCGCGCTTTGATTCAAGTGTACTAACCTACTTTTGATTTATTCGTCCAAAATGTGGCATATTCCGTCCGCGTTAGGCTATAGGAATTCCGTTTTTATGACTGGATTCTATGAACCAGTCTGTGTTTTCCACATCGCGGAAATTATAGGACCACATGTCTCAAGAGTAATCAGTGTAATTTGGGAAATAAATCAATTAAATCTGTATGTGGTTGTGTGTAAATATTCAAGTGTGATCCCCTTTGTAATCGTTAACATTTTCATAAGTAACTAATTAATTACACATTTGTTCTTAGTAACGGTAACTGATTACAGTTACATTTATTTTGTAATTAAATTACGTAACGCCATTACATGTAACTAGTTACTCCCCAACACTGCTTTTACATGTATACATTTAACAATTGCTTTCATTGAAAGTGACTTAGAGTTGAGGTACACAACAAGCAATAATCATAAAGAGGCAAATAAACACAGAAGGTGCTTGTATTAGAGCTAGATCAGGCAGAGATTAAGGAAAAGTAAAAGCATAGATTTTTTTTTAAAAGTAGGATACAGTCAAATGTTGATGGAAAAGATGAGTTTTCAGCCACTAGAATGGATTGTACATTCCAAATGGGGGTGGGATGATCATTCCACCAGCAAGCAACGGTGAACAAAAATGTTCTGTAAAATGATTTTGTGCCTCTCTGATATGATACCAAGAGGCGTTGCTCACTTACCAGCCTCAGGCTTCTGGAGGAGATGCAGACTCATAAGAATGAGTGCAAGTAGGAGGGTGCGGAGCCTGCGGCTGACCTGTGTGGAAGGCAAGCATCAATGTCTTGAACTTTGCAACCAACAGCCAGTGCAGTGAGATAAAGAGAGGTGTGATATTGGCCCTTTTGGTCTTGTTAAAAACCAGTCAAGCTGCTGCATTCTGAATCATTTTAAGACAAGGGTCTAAAGGAGAAGTTATGCAACATGCTCTGTTAGGAAGGGCCTGATCTTCCTGATGCTTTTCAATGCAAACCTGCATGTTTGAGCTATCAAAAAAAACAAAACAAAATATATATAATGTTATATATTTACAAAGATTTATCTATCTATCCATATTTTAAATGTTATCTGTATTTAACTGATTTTGATATGTTAATAAACCAGTTCACATTACATTAATATTTTCTTTATTATAGGTTAACTACATATGTATTTTGCATCTAACAAAGGTAAATGTGGGCCACATCTAGCCCAGATGTCAGACACCCCTCTGGCCCAAATATCAGTCACTGTCACTGTGATCAGAAAACTAAAAGTCTGATAGTTTGTGATCTTCTTTCTGTTTAGTGTACTTTCATACATAGCTCATACATAGTGTGCTGTTTTTTTTACTCTGTAACTGTTTACAAGTGTGGCAGTAAGTGGTCAGGAGTTTGAAATATTACCAATAATAAGAGAAATCCTATAGTCGACTACGCCACCCGGAATACACCGGGACATAACAGCCCTAAACAAAGGGACACAGGTTCATTGCCAGAGGCAGGGTGAGCATAATAATAGGTATAAACAAAAGTCACTTTATTAACATACAATTGATAAAAACACTTCACACCAGGTCTCAATACATCACACGTCTTTACCAGTAACTTATAAAACAAGTACAATACAATGAGAGGTGGCCAGCAAAGACCCTCAGATTTCTACCCCACACTCAATACCCATGACCAAGGGTGTAACTTTAGTTTGAGAGGTGGGGGGGACACAAAATGGGGACAAATGTTTTCAAATTTGAATCCCATTTCCTGCATGTACATACATTTAGGGACTATGGTGATACAAAATCCAGGAAATAATTAAGTTGATTAATGATCAATTCTGCCAAAAAGAATAGTAAGATACTAAACTATGTATAATAAAAAGATGTCTTACTTTCTTTATTGTGTAATAGGGGCTGATCGCCAAGACTTGAGAGAATCATTTTATAAAGTCGCAAATGTTCACCATTAATGTTTTGAATAATGTGAGACTCAATTTCCACTGTTAAACAAACTTTTATTTCAAACTAACCGCTGTACCTGAAAATAAAAAAAAATCACTTGTTGCACATGACTGAATGTTCTACATCAGTGGTTCCCAGACTTTTTAGAGTGGAGTAGGCCTACCCCCTGAGGCATTTCTGCTTAGGCCTACCCCCTCTCTTCCACTTAGACTGCACCTTTTCCATTAAAGGACAATATTGGCCCCTAAATTGACTTTCCAATGCATTTTTTATCTTTATAAATAGAATATTAATGTTTTAAAAAAAATCGATAGATTAATATGCAATGATGATAAAGTGAAAAGTGATTCTTTTAAATACTAAAAGCGCCAGTAGGTGGCGGTAAGTCACTGTCTTAATGCGTGAGTCATCGAGTCATTCTTCATTCAGTAACTAAGCAAGTGGCTGTAAATGAATCATTGAATCAATGACTTTAGCGAACGATTCGTTCACGAAACACCGCAAAACTCAGCATTTTGTTCGCGTACCCCCTCTGTCGCCTCACATACCCAAGTTTGGGAACCACTGTTCTACATTAAATATTTAGCTAACAACAGTCTGTTACCTAGCAACAGTGTATGTTAAAGTTAGCTCAGTCAACGTAGGCTAACATTAACAAGTGTAGACAGAAAATATGATTATCCTGACCTGAGCTAATTTACCGAATCAACCAACTCACCTCTTCTTTCTTTCTATCCATGATGACATTAAAGTCATCTGCTGCTTCTGGCGTTTCATCGCTGACTGTGCCGCAACCGCGATACCTGCTCATCAGAACTTTCAGTGAGCTATTTTTAGAGAGTGCATGCGACGTTCCTGGACGCGGACGCGCGTCTGTGCCCTGCTCGGTCCTGCTCCTCCGTGGCGATGACGGCGTGCGGTTAAAAAAATCATAACAAACGAATTTGAAAGTGGGGGGGACACAAACGTGATTTTGAAAAGTGGGGGGGACATGTCCCCCCTGTCCCCAGTGGAAATTACGCCCCTGCCCATGACACACATTCGTGAAAAATCAGTAATATTAAACATAGCACTCCATGTGGACACGCAGTACAAGGTACCATGGCCAACCCCTCCCACCTAAATCCACACACCAAACAAAATATAACAGACAGACCTAGATGAATTCCAGACAGAACAAAACAAGAGTAGAGTAGAGCAGAAGTGCAGTCAGTTACTTGAGGCTCGTTATGCTTCAATTAAGATCATTGGAAACCCCTGGACGTGCAATCAATCCTGCTGGACATTGAATAAAAGTTACACATAAAAACTTGTTTAAAACAAACTTTAAACTACCCATACCTACCAAGAAAACAGTACAATGCTGCAATACACATGGTCGCTCACCACGCAGGATTACAGCTACTTGCAGGCCCATATCTAAAAACAAACAAAGGTAATAAGCCTCTATTTAACAGGCAAAGGGGCATTTTTAAAACAGGACAAACCTGGCCAACAGCCAGCACAGGACAAACAGGAGGATAACCCAACTGCTAGCACTCATTCAAAGCGCCACATGTCACAAAGGGGCGGTATCAAGGATCATGCATCCAGGGGTGTGAAGTAACGAATTACAAATACTCACGTTACAGTAATTAAGTAGTTTTTTTTATCAGTAATTGTACTTTGAGTAGTTTAAAATTTTTTTACTTTTACTTGAGTACATTTTAAGTGATGTAAATGTAATTTTACTCCGCTATTTTCCTCCGTTTGTGGTCGTTACATGCTTATTTTAATTGCATTTTTATCCATCAACGGGATAGGTCTCGTGACTTTCGTCAAATGAAATTTTAACTTAAAAAAAATTAATTTAAAATTTATAAAAAAAACTTTAACCGCCAACTGCTGGAAGTGCTTTCTTCAAGCATCAATTCAGTCGCATCTTCTTCTAACTTAATATGTTAAGGTAAATTCTGTTTACTAAATGATTTGTATATATGCTTGCATATCTACACGGCCTGATATTTGGTGTGAGGTTGCGGGTATTGCGTACAGTGTTAACTCACAAGTGCCACGTTCGTTAAATTCCCACTCACTATAATGAGACGCGCGGATCTCTCTCTCTCTCTCTTCCTCTCGTCTCTCTCTCTCTCCTTCTCTCTTCTCTCTCGCGTGCGTTCTGCAGCAGTCACTTAAGTCGTTGTTGCTTGTTGAACTTGTCGACTTTTGATGAGTTTGAGCGTGACGCATAAACAATTTTCAAGTTCAACACTTTTTGTTCCGTTCAGTTGTGGATGCTACCGATTCACTGAGACCGCGTGTGTGTGTTTTCCTTTGAAAAAGTTTCCCCAAAAATAACTCACTATTTAATGCGTTTTCCCTTACAAATTGTATTATCAGCATAACAATTTGCCATCCTTCTAGAACAATGTGCATTTATGTTAAAATTTTAACATAAATTATCAAGTTTAGTTATTATTTCTTTATGCAAAACGCTAAAACTGGCACCGTTTGGGATAGAAATGGGCTCTCATTGTAGCCCATATCATGTGGGTAATGCTGAACTATGAGTTTCTCATGGTGCTTGTATTTGCACTGTTCTAAACATTAAAGAGGTCATATGATGTTGCTAAAAAGAACATTATTTGGTGTCTTGGTGTAATGAAATGTGTGTTATGCGGTTTAAGGTTCAAAAAACACATTATTTTCCACATACTGTACATTATTGTTTCTCCTCTATGCCCCGCCTTTCTGAAACACATTGCGTTGTGTGATGGCCGAATTAACTCAAGCGTGTGACGGAAATGTTAGCCCCTACCATATTGTGATGCCCTGTCCGGCCGGAGCTATGAGACATAAACATTAAAACCCATTATTAGGCATTTGTTGCATCCAGTGGGGGACATAATTATGGATTATAATGACTAAATACTGTCTTTTTACACGTTGCATTGCATCACGCCGTGTAAACATAAAACCATGTCTGCATTTGTGATCGGAGAAGAGAGAGAGAAATGACAAACAACAAGTCCTACTCTACACTGCCCTAAAAACTTGCTTTAAATATATAAAATATAAAAACGCTTTAAATATAAAAAACTTACTTACAAACAGTCTGTGAGTCAGAACAGCCGGAATTGTAGTCTACTCTACCAGGATCAGAAACAGTCCTCCATAAAATGCGCTACACACATCTTAATATTTGGGTTAAACTGTTCTGGAAACAGTGTTGTAAATACAACTTGGCGGCAGTGGGCCTCTAAAGAAGGAGCGTCCGGCAGGATTGCGGCAACCACATGTGACGACCCCAGGGCTGGACTCCGCTTCATCCACGGTAAAAGCAGATCCAGCGATCCACAGCTCAAAGTTGTAGTATTTCCTCAGCAACTAGCACGGATCAGCTCCAGGCATGACGTAGTGGATATCGTCCTCTTTTGGAAGGTCAGACAAAGTAGTTTCGCTTTCACAAACGAAAAACACAGCGGCCTTCACGTCATGGCGCCGGCAAAAAACATTACTACAGCGTGAACATTTGTGCGGTGTTATGCAAATCTTCCCACATATTGATGTAGATATGTGGGGGCGTGTTAGAGCGAGGTGTTTTATGTAGGCGTGGTTAACTCTTAACTTTATAAAGAATATCTCTTTGATTTGAGACTTTAGTCTTTGCAACTTTACAGGCCTTTCTTTATCCACCAAGAGCTTGTAACACTCCAAAGAGAAAGTTTTTTAAAATTTTTAGCGCACCATATGACCCCTTTAATATTTTATGTGCAACAACAGCATGCTGTCTCAGTGGCCTTACACATGATTTTAAATCTATTGTTTTCAAACTTTATGATTTAAATGGGGATGATTGTACTGAGAATAACTTTCATCTTTTCTTCAACTGAATACTGATTCCGTGCTTTTTTAATGTATTTTAAAGAGTTGGCAGTCAACATTAAAACTGATATTCTTCATTCTTTATGACAAATAAGATATGAATTACAGAATGTACAACGTTTTTCAAATCTATAAATTGCGGTGTACAGCGTTTATATGTGGGATAGAATCCACAGCTCAGTACTCACTAAATACTCATGAGTACTTTTAAATAGGATACTCTTTTACTCTTACTCAAGTAGTAACACAAGTACTTTTACTCTACTCGCACTACATTTTTTGGAAGGTAATGGTACTTTTACTTGAGTATATTTTTTCAGTACTCTTTCCACCACTGCATGCATCCCAAGCAACCAAACACTTCCCCCTTTTATATGCACAACAGGTACTAATTGGCTAATGAAACTCCCCAATCTGTCCAATCACGATAAGTACAAACCTGATAGATTCACCTGTTTCGCGGGGCCACCAGCCAATCATACTGGGTCTATAGCTCACTCTGCTACACAAGGTTGGTAAGTGTATGATGCCTAGTGTTTTAAAATGTGTTCAGATTTTAAAAGTTGTGTTGTATATTCCAGCTTTTATGTTTACACAATTGAATACACAAGATTGCAGATTCACACCACAGAAACGGATGCTGAGAAGAAGTGTGCCTTTTTTCTTCTTCCTTTGTTTAGTGGTGAGCTACATAGTGCATCTTGCCACATAATGGGTGGTTTTTATGTTGAGCCATTTAGCTTTCACATTTCTTACAAGGTGAAATGTACAGACAATGCCCCATTGCAAAAAAAGTTATATATGTTTATATAAAATAAACATTGTCTCTGGGTTCATGCATGTTTGCGAGGGTGTCGAGTTCTTAATAAAACACTATTATAAAATAAAGCAAAGACAACTTTTTTTTTAAAGTTGACAAACTAATAAAATAAAGAAAACTCTTGCTTTCTTTTATTTTTATTCTGTCTAATGTTCACCTTAGGCTGCGTCCACACGAAGCCAGAGCTTTCCCTATCTCATCTTTTTTCCCCCTCGTCTCAAGAAATATACTGAACAAAATTATAAACGCGCACTTTTGTTTTTGCCCCCATTTTTCATGAGCTGAACTCAAAGATCTAAGTCTTTTTTTATGTACACAAAAGGCCTATTTCTCTGAGATATTGTTCACAAATCTGTCTAAAATCTGTGTTAGTGAGCACTTCTCCATTGCCAAGATAATCCATCCACCTCACAGGTGTGGCATATCAAGATGCTGATTAGACAGCATGATTATTGCAAAGGTGTGCCTTAGGCTGGCCACAATAAAAGGCCACTCTAAAATGTGCAGTTTTACTGTATTGGGGGGTCCGGGGGGGGTCCGAAAACCAGTGCAAATAAAATGCACCTATGTTCGTTGTCCATAACATACGCCTGCCCATACCATAACCCCACTGCCACCATGGGCCACTCGATCCACAAGGTTGACATCAGCAAACCGCTCACCCACACGCCGCCATACACGCTGTCTGCCATCTGCACTGTACAGAGAAAACCGGGATTCATCCATGAAGAGAAAACACCTCTCCAAAGTGCCAGACACCATAGAATGTGAGCATTTGCCCACTAAAGTCGGTTACGACGACGGACTGCAGTTAGGTCGAGACCCCGATGAGGACGACGAGCATGCAGATGAGCTTCCCTGAGACAGATTCTGACAGTTTGTGCAGAAATTCTTTGGTTATGCAAACCGATTGTTGCAGCAGCTGTCCGGGTGGCTGGTCTCAGACGATCTTGGAGGTGAAGATGCTGGATGTGGAGGTCCTGGGCTGGTGAGGTTACACGTGGTCTGCGGTTGTGAGGCCGGTTGGATGTACTGCCAAATTCTATGAAACGCCTTTGGAGATGGCTTATGGTAGAGAAATTAATATTCAGTTCACGGGCTACAGCTCTGGTGGACATTCCTGCAGTAGGCATGCCAATTGCATGCTCCCTCAAACTTGCGACATCTGTGGCATTGTGCGGTGTGATAAAACTGCACATTTTAGAGTGGACTTTTATTGTGGCCAGCCTAAGGCACACCTGTGCAATAATCATGCTGTCTTAATCAGCATCTTGATATGCCACACCAGTGAGGTGGATGGATTATCTCGGCAAAGGAGAAGTCCCACAGAAGTGCTCACTAACACAGATTTAGACGATTTGTGAACAATATTTGAGAGAAAAAGGCCTTTTGTGTACATAGAAAAAAAGTTTTAGATCTTTGAGTTCAGCTCATGGAAAAATGGGGGCAAAAACAAAAGTGTTGCATTTATAATTTTGTTCAGTATATCTGCGTCCACACGAAACCACGAAACCGACACAAAACTATGTAGTATACATGCCAGACCAGTATGTGGCGCTGTAATTCTGCCACAGAGATGCACTTAAAATGGAGAAGAAGACTTGGACTATACGCATAAACTTTGCGTGCGGTATACACACGAACATGGAACAATACATTTATTAATATGTGTTAATCTTAGTTAGTAAAAAGACAATCGTTCAGTGTTTGTTCATGGTTTTGTTGCTGTTACGTGTAGCGGTGTCTGACTAGGGGCGAGACGTGGGCTGATGACGTCATCGTTTCAGAAAATAAACTTCGCTGTCCACACGAAAACGCAAGGGTGGCTTTTTCAGATTTATCCACTCTGGGACCCGGTTTCAAAAAATATCGGTTTCACTCTACCAAAACGCCGGATTCATGTGGACGAAACGCCTATACGATACAAAATTTATGCGTATACAGCTAAACACGTCTCCGTGTGTATGGGGCCTTAGACTAGAGAAAATAAAGTAACCAAAGTCCCTCTTCAAACAATGGGAAACATAAGCAAACATTTATACGAATAATATAATAGAAAAAACAAACAAACATGGGGCATAGAGGTTACTTATGGCAAAGTCACACAGAGTTTATACAGCACAGTACCTAATGTTTATTTCTACTGACAAAAAGTAACAGGCACGTTTTAAAAAGGAAAACTACCCAGTTTAGCCTCAGATCGTATCAGTCTTTCAGCTGATGACAGTTAAGAGTGGTGTGAAAGAGGAGGGGTTTTATTCTGTGTTTATTCAGTGAGTCAAAGGAAAGCGTCCCTCTCTGTGCACAGCTGCATCACATTTCTGTTCTTGCTCTATACCGCTGTATCGTTTATTTTACATTTCCACCATGGACTGTGCCTTTGCTAATCTAGACGCTGCTGGTTTTCTACAGATCTGGCAACACTTTGATGCTGATGGTGAGAATTTAAAACCATTTCCATTCTGCTTTCAAATTATGTCTATTTATTGTTATTTAAAGGTTTACACAGTGATGCATTTTAGATATAAAATACCCTCTGTTCATCTGATCGTAAGATAAATTCTAGATAAATACTTTTTCCGCAGATAATGGCTACATTGAAGGAAAAGAGTTGGATGACTTTTTTCGTCACATGCTGGAAAAATTAGGGTCAAAGGTATGTTAAAAAAAACTTGGAATCAAAAGTCCAGTGGTGTGTTACATTTGAATGTACAAAAACCTTTAAACGCATCACTGTTCTAACTGTTTTTGATGACAGGGGTGTTATTGATTACATTGTGCAGTTATATGGAAGCACATTAGACGTACTCTTTCTGTAAGTGCTCTCAGGCTGTTTACACACTAGGATCTGTTCCCTCGCCCACTAACATAACACACAGAACAGCCATTTAACATCTGTTTACCTTTCACAGCAGTAGATACTTAAAAATACACTGCCACTGGACAAAAGTGGACCACCTTTTGACAAAATTAAAAAAAAAAAAATTCTATATTTTCTGTCATTTTGTTTTATTTTCTTGTGGAATGCTACAGAAAGGTTATTATAGCTACAATATGTTGTTTGGATGAAAACTATGGTTATCGTGGTTTTAAAAAAGTATGTGTGCACATGTACAGCACACTCAAAACCAATATAGTTTGACTGTTATATTAGACTGCTACTCAGGAACTTGTGCAACGTCTCAAGAAACCAAACAACGCTTTTTTTCAGGAAACTGTGGTTAAGACATACAAGATAAAAAAATGTATTTTCAGTGTGCTAGCAAAGGTGCTATAACCCGGCTTGTTGACATTTTGTATTTTACACTGATGTTCATTAACTTGCATGTCCCTACTAAACAAACGCTCTCTATGATTCTGATTCTATAACCCAGTGAATGAGGGTTATTGTGATGTAAAAAGGCTTCTAATAAAGAAAGGTTGTGTCAGATGTTCATTGAATATCTTATGAGCAGCTCTATCGATGCACAGCTGTTCCAGTCCATTGGCTATTATGCAGAGTGATGATGGGGAATTCATGAGAGATGAATGATGGAAATGTAGTCACAGTAACCAGTTTGTTTTCTCTGCTGTCTTTAGGATAAGATTACAGAGGAGAGAGTACAGCAGATAAAGAAGAGCTTTATGTCTGCGTATGATCTCACATCTGATGGACGCTTGGCGATCCACGAAGTACATCATCATTTTTTTTTTGACATTTTCTGTTCATTATTGTTAGTCCTGCAGAAAAGTAAAAACTGATACTCCTGTGATGGAACTGGCAAAAAAGAGCAACCATGAAAGAAGGAATAGTTTTCAATCAAAAGTGTTTTTAAATGGATACATTACTTTCAGGCTGTTAATTGTATAATTAGTCATTCTGTGTGCAGAGAAACTGCAGATTGCTGTTTGCATGCAGTGATGGTAAAGGTTTTTCTGCGGCTGCAGATGTTATCTAGCCACTTTATGGCTTCCGGCTGTTTCCAGCACGGTTGCACCAGTTGCATTAACCCCATTAAAAGTGTTAGAGTCATTGTTAATGGTTTATTTGGCTTGCATCACATTTGCACAGAAGTAAAGTGAGGCTCTGGATGGTTGAAACACTGGATTAGAAGCAACTATAGTTCCAGTAATCAGAGCCATTAGTGCGGTCATTAATGTAGTGTACATAATCACATAGTGGTCATTTTATTATTATCTGAAAAACCTATGCCAGTTCCCGGATATGGTATTCTATACTGCAAACAGATTTTACATTCTCATGTCTTTACATGTTTATAATATCATGTCATACTGCTGCCATTCAGTCATTCAATTTTATGTTTAAATGCTATCATTCAGTGTTATGATTAAATACATTTTATAGAAATCTTTGTTTTGACTATATAAAATAAATATTTTTTTATGAGTAGAGACAGAATAACATTTGTCCTGAATAATCATAATTTTTATGAATAGAGACGGAATAACATTTGTCCTGTGTCAGTAAATAAACCCATATTATTGAATGTGTCTGTTTGCATTTATACCAGCTAGCCAACATGATCCTGCCGGAGGATGAAAACTTCCTTCTTATCTTTCGTAGAGAGGCTCCACTGGATAACAGCGTGGAGTTCATGAAGGTAAACCTTTACTCCATATCACACAAATCACATCGCAACATTTTAAAATATCCTGTTTAAACAGTCTTCGGCATCACAAATGTCAGTATCGTGATTTCAGGTTATAGTTTATTTGAGTCGTGATGACCATCAATTATATACAGTATATACCCGCTGTAGTAGTGTGGGATGATGGTTCAAAAAGTTTTGCACATTTCCCATGATAGATCTGGAGGAAATACGATGCTGACAGCAGTGGTTACATATCAGCTGTGGAGCTCAAGGTAAATGCATACGCATGACTCATTAGCAGAGACTGTCAGTTACATTAGCATATTATGACAATCACTGACTAAGTTTGAATATTGAGGGTAGTGTTTTGATTGTTTGTCTATTTCTGATGGCAGGGCTTCTTGAATGACTTGTTTCAGCAGCACAAAAAGAATATCCCCCCTAGGAAGTTGGATGAATACACAAATACCATGGTAACACTGCTGATTTGAATTCTTCCCCATTTGTTATTTATTTGTATAAACCTAAAACTTCTCAAATAATGTACCTCTGTATGGTTGGCACATAGCTTGACATTTAATTTGTCTTACTGTAAGTTGTTGTTGATGTTGTTGGAGCAATGCAAATGCAATATATAATCAGCATGACCCATAATCAGGGCCTTAGCTGGGGTTTGTGGGGCCCCGCTGCAGATTGTACCCATGGGCCCTGTTTGAAATCGTGTAAATATAGCACAAATAAATAAATATAACAAAGATACAAATTAAACAATATTTCAGTTTTTTCAAGTTTGTAGGTTTAAGGGAACAGGGAACCCCCAAACAGTTAAGTGTAAAATAGCATTGCACAGTCTTCACTGTATAAATTTAAATATAGATTAATATTTGTTAAAACTACAAAGTAATTCAGCCAAGAGCAGTGAGCAGTGGTTTTCTCTCATTTAATTTCTTGGATTAACATTAAGGACACCGACAGCTAGTAAATTAGGCGCGGTTAGGCTTTAAGAGACAATGGGCCTCATTCATGAAACTTACGTAAATATATGAGTAAATTCGGAGTAATTTACACGTAAAACAGACCTTCCCGAAAACTCTCCTCTGGATTCACAAACGCTTCGTAAACCTCAGATTTGATAGTTAAACATGTGTATATTAATGAATTTCAATAATTCGTAAATAGGGCGCTCGTGCACACTCATTCACAATTAGCATAATCCCCGCCTATGAATTACAAGCTAACGCAAATTGCGTGTCCAGGAACGCAATGGAATATTCTGGTCTACTTTCTCAGGTTTGGCTCAAGTATATTGCATAAATGCAAAAAAGACTAATAGGCCATATGCCTAACAATAAATATTCAATAACATGTGTCTACCAAAGAGTTTTTAGCCAGCTGAAAAAATGTCAGGCGCTCTTCTTAAAACGACCAGCTGGTGGCGCTTGAGAACGCTTTGGTGGCACAGCGTTTTTCCAGTTGAGACACTTTGGTTGCTATGATATGGAATATCCATGGTGGCAACGTATTACTAGTATCTCATTTTTAAGAATTTTACTAAATATAAAAAAGCAGTAACCAGTAATACTGACTTCTCCATTGTTGTAGGCAGTCGTTGTAAAAGTAGGATGGTTGGTCGGCATTTGTCCCAGCCCTCCTCCATTGATTGGACGGCTGGGTAAATAGTGACAGTGACGAGCGTTGCGTTTTACAAATATCAACTCCGCTACATAAAAAATAAAAAAAAGGGGGGGGGGGGGGGGGGGAAGGGAAGGGCAAATTAACTTGTAATTATTATGGCAGTGCATCAAAATTCAGTGTCATCAGTTTGCCAAAAAGAACACAGAACGTTTTACGCACCATTTACACGTGGTAGGGAGCAGGTGTACATTTCTTTCGTACCAACTAACATTTTGAAAATATGAACATTTTCATGAATTCGAAAGTTTATGTCAGAACGGCTTTACGAACGATTTACACAACAATTCGTTCTGCTCGTGTTTCATGAATGAGGCCCAATGCATCCAATAAATGCTACAAATTCTATTTTTGTTGTTGCACATAACGACCGTTTTTCAAGGAGACTCACCAAGATGGGTATTTCGACATCATTTTGTATGCATTTGTCCGTTCATGCGCAAGAAGATGCAAAACTCAATTCGGTGGTCAAGGGCTGTGATACGCAGCTCGCTACCTACACAGAACACAGCGCCCCAGTGCTGAATTAAGCTTTTTGCGTCACAACCGTGGGCCCCTGTAATCGTCATCACCTTTCACCCCACTATGGGCCCTGCCCATAATGATTCACCATATATCTGAAAGGCCAGTGTTAGTATTCTGCTATATACCACATTCCTGCTATATTCCTCAATCTGTCTGAAGAAGAGATCATTTTTGCTTTCAATATACACTATTTGTAATTGTTTGTCTATTTACACACAAGTCATTACTCTAGCCATTTTGTCAGAAGACTCATCTCACATAAAAACATACTGCTTTTTAAAATGCCGGGTATACAGGTCAATTAGTGAGTGATAGCACTGTTTACATCAGCCATCAGCAAACCCATGCATTAACCTTCCTTTGACCTGATCTCAGGAGTGTGGGTTTTTTCCATTACACACAGCAAGTGAAACTGTCAGTGTTACTCATTAGAGTGAAGAGCATTTAGCTGTTCATGTGTTTTCAAATGGTACCCTCTATGGCCGTTTTTTTCAGGCAGCTGATATGCCTAGAGCATATGTTGTATACCACATTGGTATACTGATGACTATTTATTTCTGTACAGGTAAGTGCTAATCATGAATACTTTTTTTTTGTCTTGCAGATGAGCATTTTTGACAAAAACAAAGATGGAAGATTGGACCTTAATGATCTAGCTAGGTGATGTGCTTTTAACAATAGTGCTTTTGTTCTGTGCTTGTGGAGCTGTTTAGGCCTTGAGGGTGAGAATGGGTCTTTGTGTGTGTGCTTGTGTTGTTGAAAGAGAGAAGCAAACACTCTGTTACACAACTTAGTAACACATTTTTATTAGACTAATCCAAAAAGTATAATTATGCTGTCTTATAAAACATTTGTATGATGCATGGAGTTGCTGTCTAAATCAGATCAATCATATATTATAATCTAGACTAATCCAAAAAAGTATAATTATGCTGTTTTATAAAACATTTGCATGATGCATGGAGTTGCTGCCTAAGTCAGATCAATCATATATTATAATCTATTTAGGTTAAAATGCTTATTAAATGGCAGCCAGTAACACACAGGTGACAATTTAATAATCTTTTGTTAGTCTAGTGACAACTAAAGCATCCAAACTGCATTGAAACTCAATGAATATAGTAATATGTAAACTACATGATTTACGATCATCATTTGAAAATTGTAAATGGCACTTATGGTGCGTTTAAGTCATGTCGGATAGATCGTATTTACGAGTTGAACGCACATGAACTCCACCACAAAGTCATTATTACGAGTGGGAAACTCGAAATTTTCTTTAAGCAGCCCTACAGAAGGCAAAAGTTATTAAGCTCAAGTCAGTTCAATGATGATCCAATTCAGTTTGATAAAAGTCTCAAGTATGAAACTATATTTCCACTCCAGAATTCTGGCTCTGCAAGACAACTTCCTGTTGCAGTTCAAAATGGATGTTAGTACTTTATATCTAATTCATTTAATCATTTGTGATCCTAAATGTAATAATTTGCTGCAAACCAGTGCATGATGCCCTCTCTATTTCCTACCTTCTTCAGGCCAACAGTCAAGTGGAGAGAAAAAGAGACTTTGAGAAGATCTTTGCACATTATGATGTTGTAAGAATGAATTTAAACCTTTCTACTGTTGTTAATACAGACATGTATGATTTTATATCACCTAAGCTGTAAATGTCATGTGTTATTGTGTAGAATTTTTTTTTTCATTACCTAATAGTAATTAGGGAATTAGGGAAGTCGTGGCCTAATGGTTAGAGAGTCGGACTCATAACCCAAAGGTTGTAGGTTTGAGTCTCGTACCTGCAGGGATTGTAGGTGGGGGGGAGTGAATGTACAGCGCTCTCTCCACCTTCAATACCACGAATGAGGTGGCCTTGAGCAAGGCACCGAACCCCCAATGCTCCCTGGACACTGCTGCAAAAATGGGTGCCCACTGCTCCGGGTGTGTGTTCACGGTTTGGGTGTGTTCACTGCTGTGTGTGTGCAATTAGGATGGGTAAATGCAGAGCACTAATTCTGAGTATGGGTCACCATACTTGGCCACATGTCACGTCACTTTAAAAAAAAAAAATTTTAATAAACACTGATTGGTTGATGGCACAATTTGAAGGCCTCCAAACATAATAAAAAATATATACAAAGTTCTGTCATGAAACTCTGATGGTGCAGTCCGATAGGTCTAACTCAATCTGACATAGTGACATCATTATCACATGGTGCAGCTGACTGGTTCTTTTTTTTATCAGCAGCCATCTCATCTCAAATATTTGTAATTTATATGTTGCTCACAAAAACTGATAATAGCAAAAGTGGCTAACCAGACAAGCTAATCAGCTAACCCCATGGATAAATATCAAATGTGGTACTTAGACACAATAACAAACACAATGCACTGACAAAGCAGTTCCAGCTCTTAAAGGTTGGCTCTCTTTCTAGAGTAAGACTGGAGCACTTGAAGGACCAGAGGTGGATGGTTTTGTCAAAGACATGATGGAGCTCGTCCAGGTAAGTGACTAACAGTAATAAACATCACAAGTAATCAAGTCATGAGATTTATAACAAACCTGAAACTTACATGTCTGTGACGCATTCTAAGGAAATCACTACTGCAAAATTTTTGTCCATAACCTTCAGTATTAAACATTAGCGTGTAACTTATGCTTTATAGCTTGTGCTCTAGACATGAATGTAATGATTTATTCATTGACTGATTAAAAATGTAAAAGCCTTCTACAATAGTAATATAATACAACTAATAATTGTCACTCCGTCTCTTTCTACTGTGATTTCTCCATTTCCCTCTGTATTCCAACTCTTTCTTCTTTCTCTCAGCCCAGTATCAGAGGAGTTGATCTGGATAAACTGCGTGAGGTTCTGCTGCACCACTGTGATGTGAATAAAGATGGGAAGATTCAGAAAAGTGAGCTGGCCCTGTGTTTGGGAGTAAAGCTTACATCACATGTACACTGAAGTTATCACTTCTACTATGAATTACTACATTTTAAACCTGAATGGGGAAGGTAAAAACATAATATATTACTTGTGTATTGCTTGTTTCTATGTTTTAAAAATGTATTATGTTATTTAAAACGTTATTCTGAAAGTAATTTATGGAAATGTAATAACTTTAATGCTCGCAACAATAAAAGTTATATCTATTAAACATGTAAAGCCAAAATAGTGGTACTCATGCACCCTCCTTTGTTCAAAGAAGCATTATTTAATTTATGCTCATCACATTGGGGAAACTTGTTCAGTTCATAGCTCAATTGTTGAATCTTTATGTTCATACAAAGATTTACACTGAATGATATATGTTTACAATATACAATACAGCTCTCTCAAAGGTGTTTAAAATGTTTTTGGTTACATTTTTAAGAAAGTGGGCACTTTATTCATTTTGCAGGAAAAAAAAACACCAAATATACAGTACTGGGTTATTCTAAATAGTCAAACTAAAAGGTGCCAATAGATCAACAGAATGTTCTGAACACCTGATGAAACAAAGACATAAAGACATCACTGAAAGGCCACAAACACACAGAGCAGATGTCACTTTGTAAAAGCCACGTCTGGTGTATAGCACGATACTGTTAGTGTATTCTTATGGCTCTGGATTATTTATATTCATTGCTGTGGTTTATTTAACAGTCATGCCATTGGCAAACAGATGCTCAAGTGCTTTGTTTTCTTGTTTTGCATGTAGGGGGATTACAGTTAAACCCCATAGACAGACCAGTATGCTCAGTGAATACAAGGAGTCAAATTTGAAGTTCATCGAGTTGACAGAGAGTTTACTGAAGACAGAGTTGTCCAAACTCCCAAAGGCCGTTGAAACTGAGTAAGAGGAGACAGCCTCGAATTAACTTAGAATACAGAAACACTAGTACTTACAGTCATATGGATAGGTTAACAGTACAGATAATTTAGCAACATCTAAGCATGGTATTCTGTCCCCGACACACGTTAAAGACATTACCTTTGGCACCCCATTTTCTATATACCTATACAACTTTAAGGGTCATAAATTTAAGGGTCATTTAGAAGTCATAAATTCTGGAAGGACTTTTCTCATCTGAGCTGCTGTTGAAGTCAACATGTAAACATAGAGGGAAGAGATGTCATCCAAGATTGAGCTACAGTACATCACTGGAACAGAACAATACATTCATGCAGACAAAACCTGATCTGACAAATTTCTAATTAGGATTCAGTTTAACATACAGTTGTAACAAAGGAGGCGTGACAACGGACTGGTGATTCACTTGCAGGCTTTATTAAGAGAGAGCGTGGTCAAAACAGGCAGGGTCCAGAAACAGCAAACAATAATATCCCAGGCAGTGGCAGAAGAGTAATCCACAAACAGGCAATGATCAGGGCAGACAGCAAACAATGAAAAAGTGTGCCATTCTTATAGTGGGAGACTGATGAAGTGGTGAGAGACAGGTGATTGCAATTGATGATGAGTCCAGGCAAAGGATTATGGAAATGGAGTCCTGAGTGAATGGCAAGGTACAGAATTGGGTGCCCTCTAGAGGAGCTCATGGGCGCCTTCTAGAGGAGCTCGTGCGCACTCCAGATAGACATCGTTTCAACAGTAACCAATGGAACTGTAAACCAAGTATGCAGTTCAAAACAACAAGTACACATGGTGCATAATTGAGCTTCACGACTCTAGTCACACTTACCTTCACATGTCTTATAAAGCTGTCATTAGAATAGCAACATAAAATAAATAAGAATACAGTTTAAACTGATTACTTTTTTCTATAAAATATAACATTTGATTATATAATGATTCAGATGATTTATTACAAAACAAATATATATTTATTCTCTGGAAGCCAGGTTAAATGAGTAAAAATGGGTCAGACCCTCATTCACCACTCAGATACCCAATACAGACATTGCCTGTAATATTAATTCTAAAATATATAGTCATGGCCAAAAGTTTTGGCAGTGGCATAAATTTTGTGTTTTGCAAAGTTTGTTGCTTCTGTATTTGTAGATTATTTTATACTGAAAAACAATGATAAGCATATATGTTTTAAAGGCTTTTATTGGCAAAAAAATATGAGTCAATATTTTCAGTGATGACCCTTTTTATTAGCTTCTGGGCCAAATCCTGACTGATGGCGATCCATTCTTGCCTTATTAGTTCTCGGTGTTGATCACAATTTGTGTTCTTCTGCTTGTCCACTCACCTTTTGATGACTGACCACAGGTTCTCTATAGGTTTGAGATCCGGGGAGTTGCCTGGCCACGGAACCAAAATTTTAATGTAATGATCTTCGAGCCACTTCTTAATCACTCTTGCTTTGTGACATGCTGCTCCATCATGCTGGAAAATGCATGGATCACCAAATTGCTCATGGATCGTTAGAAGAGTCACTCTTGCAGGTTGTTGTTACAAGTTGAAGCGGGGCTGAGAGCCGTGGGAACGGGGCGAGGCCGGTGGAGTAAATGCTAATGAGCGACACCTGCACCACTCACTCAAATCATGCATCTCATATCTGCGTTATATCTGTCAATGCGTAATATTATTCTTTGGCTTGGGTTAAATCAATTTTGCTTGGTTGGAACAGCAGCTACGCTAATTATGTCTCTATTGTTTCTCTGTTTTTTGCCAGTTTGGATCCAGAACACCTGGGAAGAGATGATGCCAACCCCCTCATAGGACCTCAGATGATGCCCAACCCTGAAACAACTTACAGAACTAACACATTTTACTATAAGTTTGATTGCATCATATAATAATAGCTGTTAATAGAGTTCATCGTCTGTTTGATTACGTCTTTATTGATTTTTCCATACATTTCTGCCATATGTACATAAACTGACAGTCACCACTGATAAGCTACTACTAAATATTGTAGAAACTTAATTTTCTGTAAAGTTGCTTTGCAACAATTTGTATCGTAAAAGGCGCTATACAAATTAAACTTGAATGAACTCACCAGTCTCAAGTCCCACAGAGGAGCTCCGGAAGGATAAAAGGAGGAGTGGACCAGACAAGAGAGGACCAGGCCTGGATTATTTATGTTGTTTTGATTCTGTTTGTGTGCGGCAGTCATCTGTGAGGGGCTGTCGCTCTATTTTCAGTTTTGTGTTTATTTTATTATTAAAGTTATGTTTAAATGTTCGCTGGTTCCCGCCTCCTTCTTCCCGTGAATACGAACTTTGTTACATTGGTGTCGAAAGCCGGGAGGAAGGAGGGACACGCTGCCAGAGAGCCCTCGCCGCTGTGGTGAATCCGCGGTGCTATTGAGTATGGCGGAGCAGTCTACCGCCATGGATGCTCGAGGCAGTGGGCTGGAGTGAGTTGCCGGGTGGACGGACTAACTAGCTGCTGGCCGCCGGGGTTGTGGAGGAACAGCTGCCGTCCGTGATGGAGCGGAGGAGTCGCCGCCATTTGCCTGCTGCTGTCCGCCATGATGGGGAGGAGCAGGGAACGGGGGACTCCTGCTGGCTGCCCCGAATTCGGAGGAGCCGTCGCCATCCACCAGGCGGTGGAGGAGTGTCGGGCCGTCCACCGAGGGCTATCCAGTGCCGCCGCCAGGCATCGCGGAAGAGTTTACCTAGCTGGTGGAGGGCTCAGTGTGTCTGGGAACCGGAACAAGAATTTTTTTTCCCGCTCTCGTCTCTGTCTCTCCTCATCCTTCAGTCTCCTTTTCTCTCGCCTCGTCTGTCCATACCCCCAGGTGCTGCAGCCGCCGTGATGGGAGTCCCGGAGGGGGAGTAGAGTGCAGTCTCGTGGGTACCTCCCGGCCTGCGAGGGGCGATGGCGGTATGTGACGAGTGGGGTGGGGCTGAGAGCCGTTGGAACGGAGCAAGGCCATTGGACACAGTGTGAGGAGTGCATAACACAAAACTTTATTTGGCCTCTACCATTGTTTAAGTGATTATGTTGTGTTGGTCATGGTTAAGTTTGCATTCTTTTGTGAATATTGTGTTTGAGGGTTGTTTGTATAAAGCAGTGATGGGCAAACTTGGCCCTTCCAGGCCACTTTCCTGCAGAGATTTGATCCAACCCTGATCAAACTCACCTGCCTGTAGCCCTCTAGTAGTCTTGAAGACAATGATTAGCTGGTTCAGGTGTGTTTGATTAGGGTTGGAGCTAAACTCTGAAGGAAAGTGGCCTGGAAGGGCCAAGTTTGCCCACCCCTGGTATAAAGTGATAGTTATCTTGTGTTTGATAGAGGCTGAATATAATAATGATATTCAGAGACTAGTTTGTAGTGAAAGGAGAATAGATGGGAAGACAGCATAATGTCTCGTTTTAGAATTGGACACTGCACTTAACCAGTTACTTCATATCATTGTAAAACATGAATCTAAATGTGTCATGTGATTGTCCTCAAACATTTGACAATGTTCTAATGATATGATAATGAAAGGCTACAACTCATAGAGGCACACTGCAAAATACTGTAGACTGTCTCTACAGTACATGATTGAAAATACAGCAATCTGTGAAAATAACACATCATTTATACTAAATAATTGCAAATAGTCGCAATAGCTTATTTTCATAAATCTTAAAGAACTAATATTTACCCCCAGTTCATTTAATTTTGTGAAAAGTGCTTGGCTCGACTCTTTATGATGAACCGCTTGTTGGATAAAAGCATCTGCTAAATGAATATGTGTAAATGTGATCTTGATTAATATTGCTTCATGTATAATGAATTTCTCAAATTACTATACAGTTTACTGTATAATCACTATTTGTATTCACCAAAATACTTCCAAATAATGTTTATTTTCTAATTAAGGCACATCAATAAAATTATCTACCTCAAAAAGCTCCTTGACAAATTTGTTTACAATTGCACATTAAAAGATGATCTGATCTGTCCTTTCAACACAATTACTGCAGAAGACAATTATTTAGGTGAAAGTTATAAAGTCAGCAGAAGAATAAATGTAATTTAATTTTTAAAATGAATCTCTTTTGCTTTAAGTATGCGGGAATACAAATATAAACTCAATCTTTTGTCTGTCTGATGCTCTTGATGCTTCTGCCCCATTACTGTAATTGCTGATCATTCTTCATGCTAATAAACACCTGAGTGAAGTGTGAATGCATCTGGACTTTTCCTGATGTCTCTGATAATGAGTGCTATAGTTATGCTGATTGTTTTAGAGCTGCTGAAACTCAGCGTCTGAATGGTTCCTGTAACTGCTTACGTCCTTTGTTTGCTTTATCTTCATCTTTAAGGACGGCCCACTAAAATGTGTATAAAGTTACAGTGTTTCACTGCTTTAGTCACACTTGATGACCGCAGCACCATCTCAGTTAAGAGTCTCCTGGTCTTCGCTTCAAGAGTTTCCAACAGCTGTAACCGGATATTGTAAGTAGTTTGTCCTCAGAACGTTACAATATGGATACTTTTTTAAACCCTGTGATAGTTGTATACTTCTAGAGTTTGAGTTTTCAGTATATTGAATATTGCATCTTTTATGGAGAAACTATTCACTCTTAATAATGGTAAATGAGTAAAACTGAGTATGCAATCATATTTTTGACATTGAATGAAACTGAACAAGTACATCTTTAATCAGTGAACAAGATTCCTTTCTGCTGCAAATAAATAAATAAGTAGAAGAATTGTATCTGTAAAGAGCATGACCACTGAAATCAGTACGATCAAAAACAGACCATATTTTCCTTTCCATCCACTCCTTACAGAATACAGATGGTTTTACTTTTCAGTATCAGTTATTCTGCATGTGGACTAAAACATTGTTTGTAAATCAGTTTCCATTCAAGTTCACATAAAGTACCAGTTTGAGAAAGCCTGCAAGCCTAATGAGTCACTTCTTTATATTAATGACACATTTAGAAATGATTTGAATGATTTCAGTTTAAGCCACTCCTAGTTTTAAACCCACCATCAATGCGATGCTTTTTTTTTAGCGTGGAAAATACTTTTAGTTTGGTCTGACGACGTCACATCATAAGGCTGCGTTGCGCTATTATAAGGAATGCTCTTTGTTCTGTGCTCTTTATTTGGTAATATCTCTTGGGTTAAAGCATGGAAACTGCCAAATAAGTTTTGTATCAATAACAAAATTAAGGAAGTGTCTTACAAAATACTTCATCGAATTTATCCTGCTAAGCATGTTTTGGAACAATTTAAGCTTAATATTTCGTATACCTGTGAATTTTGTGGTCAAGAAAAAGAAACTATTTTGCATCTTTTTTTTTCATTGTATTTACTCGAGATTATTTTGGAAGAATTTGGAATTCTATATTAACAGAAAAATAGAGTGTATGATAGAAATTAGTATATTTGATGTACTTTTTTATACAGAAAACGAAAATTTGAATTGTAAAAAAACAACATATTATACATTTGTTTATTCTGTTAGGAAAATTCCATATGCATAAGAAGAAGTGGGCTCAATGTAAACCATATTTTGCACATTTTATAAATGACTTTAAATTGTATGTAAATCTCTTAGAACAAACAAAAAACAAAAAAGCATTGAAAACATCTAATGCTCTGAAAGCATTGAACTTTATGTAATTTTCTTCCTTTTGTAATTTTTTTTTAATTTCTATGGCAGCTAATAATGTTAATTTGATAATGTGAATATATAATACCTCATGTTCTTGTGGCATTGAATAAATAAAGCATAAAAAAAAAAATAAAAATTGCGATTTTGCTGAAAAGTTTGTGATTTTAAGTTTAATCTTCTCTCCCAAGCTAAGTAGGTGACCAAATGTTCTGTTGATTTCGATTGCTCCGTGACAGGGGGACCTTCTTTCACTTAACTTTCTGATCTAGAATCTTTGAAATGACAAAGTGCAAATTTTAGATTTTTTTTCTCTTTCCCACAACCAACACATAGTACACTTCTCGAATCTTACGCAGGTGCAAAATCAAGAAACTCGTACTCCTCACATGTTTGTGCTACAAGTGTTGCAGTGAATATTTTGTCAAAACACATCCCATTCACCTGCCTCAGAAAAATTTACAGTCACGGATCGAATTTAGTATTGGTTTTTATATTTTTTATTATGTTAATTATTCTCTCTTAAACAGGAAAAACCTCCTGGTATAAAGCAACTGGGATCCACTTGACACTAAATTCATAAAGATTGTGTTTATTAAAGAGGAGAGTGAAGACTTCAGGATTGAAGAAGTTTTCAGTCTGAAACCAGAAGATACTGAGGAACAAACAGGTTAGATTTTTATTTACAAAGAAAATTCTTTTCAAATAATTGACCATGTTTTTATAAAATATATTTAAAAACATAAATCTATATTTTTAAAAGCATGTATCAATATATTTTGTCTTATGCTTGTCCTATAGTACAGAGGAGTTTTCCAATGAATCAGAGAATAAAAGAGGAGAGTGAGGACGTGAAGGTTGAAGAAGCATTCAGAGTGAAAAAAGAAGATACAGATGGTTAGTGCGCATGAAAGCTACAATAACAATACTGAATATACTTCAGAGCATCAGAAACCATTTACAAACTAAATATTAGTGTACTAACATATTAACATGCCTTCTCCATGTATCTTTAGATAAAAGCTCAATAAGAACTACAATCAACAAAAGAACATTCATCGTACCAAAAGGTAAACAACTAATACATGTCAATAAACATGCAATGCACCCATAATTCATTCTGAACACAGTAAACGAGTATTTGTGGTCTTCTCCAGGTCTTCAGGTCTGCTTCCTCACAGACTCGGCGTGTTGGGATATTGAGCACTACTTTCCAAACGCACAATGCTGGGTTCATCCAGACACGACTCTTGAGAGATCCGGTCAACAACACGTGAAACACTTTGAGAAACTGCACAACTACACAATAGTGATTCTCCACATGGGAACAAACGACATCACAAGCGGAGCGTCTGCATCGACTGTCGTCCAGAGAATGAAAACTCTCATATCAAGAATCTCACAAGTTAATTCACACATCCTGTATTTCGCAATCAGCTCTATTTTACCACGAACGAAAGACGACTCTACAGTCAAAACTACAACCAAACAATGCAACGGCGTGCTTCAACACTGGTCTTCACAAACAAGAAACATTCTATTTCTGAACACTAAAAAGGCATTTCTCAAAAATGGAAAAGTTATTCAAAACCTATATAAACACGACGGAGTTCACCTGAACCAAGAAGGAAAACACAAACTTTTCTCATACTTTCAGCGTTTCCTCTGGCATTTTTGCCAGTTTGCATCACATGCCAGACGTACTTAAACATCTCACATCAGTGTCTTTTAACACAAACATGACTTTGTTCAATACATTTGTGAAGCAATATGCCTCCTCATAGAAATATTTGACCGAGTGGTATAAAAAAAAAATGTAATTCCGTAAATTTCAGTTTCAGTAGAAAGGAGTGACAACATTGCTTAGGGTTGGGTATTACATATCCTACATCTGTTGTGATTACTGTATAAATATCTGCATTGCACGAACATGACAGTAAAATTATTGAAGAATTAAAGAAATAAAAGGAATGTACTTGTTAAAGGATTAGTGCATCCAAAATGAAAATTCTCCTTGTCATCATTTACCCATCCTTAAGTTGTTCCAAACATATATGAGTTTCTTTCTTCTGTTGAACACAAAAGAAGATATTTTGAAGAATGTTGGTAACCAAACAGTTGCTGGTCCTTACTGACCATATTTTTTATGGTCACACACATTAGAACTAATAGTTCCCTCTGCTAAATTTTAAAATATATCTTTGTATATAGTTTACTATATAATCTCAATTTTTATTCTAAGCAACTAGTTTAAAGTGTCATGAAACCCTAAAACACATTTATTTTGAGATGCTAATATATATGAACAGATTGCACATAAGTGAAAACAACAATAGCATTCATTATGTCTATTATTAAAGGAAAAGTGGTTATTTAAAAAAATGAAAATTTTTGGAGGCAATTTCGTTCTTCTTCCGGTTCAAATGAAAAGTTAAACCAAAGTGGACGTAATGCGTTAATGTGCAGTGGTGATTGGCTGCCGTTGCTGGATACCGTCTACTTCATCCGTTTTCTGATCTTTTCTCAGTAATTATTATGCATGAGGTTATCTTACAGCAGAGAATTCAAATTAGATGAAAGAGTTTCCACGCTGTCCATTCATTTCTGTAAACATAGTTTTGGTTCTTGGTAAACAGATTTATAGACAACACTTGGAGCGTGCATGAGAGAGCGTTTCTTTCTGCGCTGGAATGCGTGACTGTTTAAAGGGTTCACCCAAAAATTTTAAATTAGCCTGTGTTTAACTCAACTTCGAGGCATCCTTACACCATATGACTTTCTTCTTTCAGATGAATCCAATCGGAGTTATATTAAAAACTGTCCTGGCTATTCCAAGTGTTATCATTGCGGTGGGTGTTTCGGTTCAACAGTCCTAAACATGTCAAATAAAGCGTGCGCATCCATAACAAAACGTGACTCACACAATAGCAACTCACATCCACATTGAGGATGGTGTTAAGGCTTGTTCGGGATGCTTCGGCGCCGGGCGATACCGAGGCGCCACTGCATCCCGAACAAGCCTAAACCCCATCAACAATGGTGGACGTTGCGTTGCTATTGATGTTCATGGCTTTAAGAACCTACATCGGCATCCAAACACAACGAATCCAATGTGTTTGTGTTTAGCTGTTATTTTAAATATGGCGGTCAAAAGTATTTGTTGGTCACGGCAACCCCACCCCAGCCCCTGACACAAGTGGTTCTCTAGCCCAGCAAAGTTTTGGTGCTTACAAACCACTTTTCCTGGTTCGGAGCTGGTGCTTTGTGTGTCAAAAGGCAAAGAACTGATTTGAAACTAGGCCCAGCACTCAAAATGCTTTGGTGGAAAAGGGGTATAAGTGCTTCTGTTTCCTCAATGACAAACCTCCCCAACATGGGATTGTGATGGTAAGTGATGTCTTCTTGGATCTGCAAGGCATCTTTATTATCCAGATCTTGTATTGTAAAAACTGTAAAGATACAAATAATTTCATTTCATTTAAATTACTGACTTAGATTAATTTATTCCTTTGTTTATTATGAACATGATGTTTAATAGGATTATAAAAACGTTGACTTTATAAAGTTTAAAAATGTACTTTTTGCACAATTTAGGGTACAAATATTGTCCCTTAAAGGGGACATAACACACACAGTTTCACCCAATCTCATGTTGATCTTGAGTACCTATAGAGTAGTATACTGCATCCTTCATATCTCCAAAAAATATTTAGTTTCATCACATTTTTAAAAGAAAATATACAGCTTTACGATTCTCTCCGAAAAAGCCGAGAGCGTGGCCTGATGCAACGCTGCGGGAGAGGCGGGAGCTAAGTGAGTAGGCACGATTGCACCAAAAAGGGGAAGGGGGTGGGGTGGCGGCAAAACACAAAACAACATATAGTTGGATCCTGTTTCACTTACACCGAAAAAATGCATTCCTCGCGTCTCAATTAGCGGCTGGAAGTGTGGCACTCGCACAGTCATTATCATGATGGCTGGGACCGCTCCTTCTTTCAGTATCAAACGATGTGCAAATTCAGCGCTAAACTGAGCCTTGTTTATAAAAACGTTTGTCAACAAACACACTTGTGAAACTCCGTTGCTGCCCCGGAAAAACAAACTGCATCCACTTTTCACGTAACGCTGGGTTCTTTGGTAAACTGAACAAGGTTATTTTTCCCTTACAGTCAAAAACACACTTCTTTGGAGACATTCTTCTCGAGCGAGTCCCGTGCAGCGCTGCTGAATGAAGCACGTTGATGGGCGCGCTCTTGCCAAAACCTGCCCAAACGTGCACAAAACCGCCCAAAATATTTGATTAATATTTGTTTCAATTTGATCAATATTTAGCCTAGTTATTTTTCAGAACTATATACAGTCTGGCTGAGCTGTCTAGTACATGGATGAGGCAAACTTCCCCAACAGCTGCTGGGGAGGATGGAATGTAGCCGATGTCCATCCATTCCGTGCGAGCCCTGAGCGCAAATCCATATAACTTGAAAGGAGCGGCAATCCCATTCTATTTCTGGTGTCATCTTTCAGCAGTGAGACTTGCGAAAATGCTCTTTCAACGGGAGCGTTGGATATGGGGAAAGTAAGGATTTTAATTGCACCAAGTGCTAAATCCTGAAAGCAGTGGTTTCCTCCAGCATCTTGAAAAGATTCTACCTTCAACCAAAACGCTATCTATAGTTAAGTGAGGTAAGAACCCTGCTGAGGCAACATTTCTCCACTGAGTCTCAAGTAAATCTGGTGAGCCTGAAAAGAACTCACGAAACAGTGACTTGTTTGACAGAACAGAAGCGGGACATAGGAGTTCCAGCTTCCACAGCAGCTCCATTGATGCAGGCAAACGCATTTGATACTAGGTCAGGAGTTCTTTTAAGAGGTCTATACAGCGTGTTAAGACCACCTGCTTTTTCTCTGGTGACAGGGTGCTTGCCTCCAACTTCTGATTGAATGTGGTCCCCAGGTCAGCATCTTTAGGTGAGAGGTATATACTAGAGGATTTTAGATCTAAGTCTCTGAGTTGTTGTTCATTATTCATTCGGAAAACGCTCGGCTTAATTATACGTCTCAGTGTTGACATGTACAGCCGGTTGAGGACCTGGAAAACTGCAAGTCTATCACCAGTCTCTAACTGAAATCATTTGTTGACAGCCTTTATTTCCAGCAGTAAAGGACGAAGAAAATGCAGGTAAAAGCTGTTGGTCTTGTCCTTGTACATTTCACTTAGAAGCCGTGCTGCTTAGCAGTGTTCAGAACTTGCTGCCACACTGAAATGTAAAGCAAGTGCATGTTCTTGATCGAGAATTCTGTCAATGCAATCTGCTGTCACTAACCAGCGGGTGGAACTTTTTTGAATTTCCAAAGCATTTTCAAAGGACAACCTCCATTGTTAACAGTCTCATAAAGAGTTCAGTAGTCATTTTGGTGCTTAGATGAATGCGCAAACCAGCTATAAGTCTCCCTGATCATGTATTCAATATTTCTAGGGAGCTGCTGCATTGCCTTTTGAGCTACAATGTCCAGAGAATGGCATACACATTTGATTAACTGTAAATTAGGCTGTCTGCTTGAGCAGCGTATACACTGAATGCTGTCTCCCCACCATGACGCTTGCTCCATCTGTTGCTACGCCAACCATATTTGCTATGTCCAGCGCATTGGCTTGCAGAAAAGCCAATGATGGCATCCACAATCCAATTAGCATTAGCGTCCAAAAGTTCGACCAGTCCCAAGTAAGTGCTCACAAACCGATTGTGTTTCTTTGAATGATATTTTATGCATATGCAAAGTAACTTGTTTACAGAAATGTGGGTTGTTTTTCGTTCAAGTAAAAGGAGTAAGAAGAGTTACCAATGTCCTGTCGAAGTTCATCTCTAAAATATGGCGCCAGAACTGACTTAATGACAGCCGAACATTTGGTTCTGTGCATCTGGAATGCTCCGGTCTCATCCTTTAGTATGTCCGATAATTCATCCACGGTATTAACTGATGTGTGGCAAGCAACGCATGTTGCTATGCGGAGTTCACGTCGCTTCTGGTCGTCACAAATAGTACTTAAAACCAGTTAAACTCTGCGGACCCGGATATGGGTCCAAAGATCACGTTAAAAATGTGTATGCTCCATTTACATAGCCTTCCTTATATGGTATCAGCCCATATATGGGTTCATTTGAAAGCTTGGAGTGTCTTCTTTACAAAGAATACCATTCCTTTTGGTTTTATATTCATAAAGCAGTAAAATTAAGCTTAGAAATGTATTCGTCCCACACACAAATTTCCGTCGTCTAACCATTGCGAATAATTTTTACGAAGAATGTGTATTTTATATATTTTTCACAAAAAAGTCAAGTCATATATCACAAGAAAGCTCTCATTCTCAGGAATTTGACGATGTAGATTATTTCATTGTGTGACAATCACAGATCGAATGATCTTCGATAGAATCGCGATGTAAAATTTTGTCACCTCTGAGCAAATTTACATTTATACTCGTAGCATGCTTCAGTCAGCCGCAAACAGCCACAAATATCTATATACTCTATATTAATTTAAGGTACTGTGATACACCAATCGGTCTGCACTGCACAGTCAGTCCGCGTCAAGTCGAACACACCTACTAGTTTACACTGGTTACACTCAGAGTTGCACACGTGAGGCTGTAGTGTGAATGCGTCCCAGCCCCCTTAGATGTAAGGCTACATTTACACTGGTGCGTTTATGTTCTAAAATGAAAACAATCCTTGTCATACTGGCGTTTCCGCTGCCTTTCAAGCCGACTTTCCACTATCTTCGACAAACGACAGATAATGAATTCAGTCATTAATTTCCAATGGCGTAGCAGCGCAGGAGCTGCGTGGAGTTCCAATCATATGCAGATGTCCGTTCATACTAACGTTACACGACCGAAAGCGCGTGTTATGTGACCATTCATGCAAACTGTAGCATCATGCTACATAAGACAATAAATAAGATTTATATTCCGTTTTTACTCAAAACTCAATTTAAACCACCATCGTGTGTTTGTAATAACTTCCGATTGCCGTCTTATGTGTGTTTTGGCCATGTAATGTTGCTGAAATTAAATATGTTATTACCTCTGACTCAGAGCAGCGATCATGGAAGAGAGAACACAGGCAGAGAGCGCTGGATGCTGCTAATGCTCATCAGTAAATCAGTGGAAACTTAATAGAAATCATGATTATGTCTGAGCTATGCTTTTTAAAATGAACACGCACTAGTGTAAATGTAGCCTAATGGATGTGTAAACTGAAGACTATTTGAGCTTTATTAAAACTATTTGCACTGATTTATTGTGTTACATTTTGTTCCTTTGTGCAGTGGCTCAGGAGATTAGTCTTCACGTTTGTATAAACATCACAAGCTGAAAATAAAACCAAGTTTTTTTTAGATAATGTAATCTTGTTAAAATTGATATAGAAGAAAGTATTGTCCAGGAACCGGTATCGAAGTCAAGGTATCGGTATAGAAATTTTTTGAACGATACCCAGCCCTAACTATGACCATAATCACAGGATTTAAAGAGAAGTCAGGGTTTCCCAGGGTGTGCTGGGGCCCAGGATGGAACACACATTCCCATCCTAGCACCCTCCAACTTTCACACGGATTACTACAACAGAAAGGGGTGGTACAGCGTGATACTACAGGGCTTGGTTGACCACCAGTACATGTTTCAAGATTTTGATGTTGACTGGCCAGGGAAGTGCCACGACTCTTTTGTTTTTCAAAACTACATGCAAAGCTGGAAAATGGCACATGTTTTCCACCACTCACCAAGACCCAAGACAATACAAGGGGTTGACATTCCTGTGCTGATTGTGGCTGACTCTGCCTATGGCCTCTCTCGTAATGTCATGAAACCGTTCCCAGAAGGAGTTGCAAGAGGGCCCCAACTGCAATTCAATGCATGTCTGAGTAGGGCAAGAATCCATGTGGAACATGCTTTTGGCCGTCTAAAGGGCAGATGGCGCTGCCTAATGAAGCGCAATGACAGTCAAACTAAAACATTAAGTTTGTTGTTGCAGCTTTGTGCTGCACAACTTTTGTGAGCCTTGGAAGCTGGATTTCCCACAGTAGCAGAGCACAGCAGAGATGCCGGAGGAGGAAGACCAAGAGCAGGAACATGCAGATGATGAGGGTACCCTTGTTACACCCCAGCAGCTTGACCTGTCAGGGAAAAACACGGATTCAATTTGCAGGTTCAACTCAAATTTATTTGAAACACAAAACTCGGCTGGGACTGCAGACCAGAAGTCGTAATTCAGGGCAGTGATTAGAGACAGGAAGAGGGGAACAGTCTAAATGAGCCTCCAGTCACTTCACTAGGCAGAGAGGGTAAGGCGTAGGGAGATCAGCGCACACAGTCCCAGCGTCAATGCTGACACAACGTCAGAGTGGAGAGGGAACCGCACACAGAGTCCCACGTCAGTGTTGCCACAACGTCATAGGTAGAGTGGGCACAGCGCACAGGTCCCCCAGCGTCAGTGCTTGACGCACGTCAGAGGTGGAGAGGGAACCGCGCACCAGAGGGTCCTGAGCGTCGTACTCTTGACGCAACATCATGGCAGAGAGTTCTTGTTTGAGAGCGCCGAGAGGGGGCCAGGATAGGATAGTTCTCGAAGCTGGTACAATATCTGTGAACGAGAGGCAGAGAGCGATCGGAAGAGAAGACAAACGAAAACACTAAACTGTACTTGAGTCCCCATGAAAACACGGCAGACCAACCAGCAACAAGACTGGTAGTATGGTCACAAACAAGTGTAGCGGTTCCACCCCACAACGTCAGACACAGATACACAACACTAGGGAACTTAAAAAGAGGGAGAATTACGGCATTAAACAAGCCACAGTGTGATGGCATCATAAAGTAGTATAAATACGATGGGAGGGAAACCACGAAGACATGATCAGCATGGCGAAGTTCAAACCACGACAAAAACACCACCAACCGGCTTATCCGACCGAAGTCTGACATTGACCAGTCAGCTCTAAACAACCATTTCAAACGGTCTGATTCTTTCCTTATTGCTTCGATAACACTTTACAAACAGCTTTGTACATTAGCTCATTTAATTATTTAACAGACCCAAAAAAATACAGTGGGTACGGAAGTATTCAGACCCCCTTAAATTTTTCACTCTTGTTATATTGCAGCCATTTGCTAAATCATTTAAGTTAATATTTTTCCTCATTAATGTACACACAGCCCCCCATATTGACAGAAAAAAACAGAATTGTTGACATTTTTGCAGATTTATTAAAAAAGAAAAACTGAAATATCACATGGTCCTAAGTATTCAGACCCTTTGCTCAGTATTTAGTAGAAGCACCCTTTTGATCTAATACAGCCATGAGTCTTTTTGGGAAAGATGCAACAAGTTTTTCACACCTGGATTTGGGGATCCTCTGCCTCCTTGCAGATCCTCTCCAGTTCTGTCAATTTGGATGGTAAACCTTTGGTGGACAGCCATTTTTAGGTCTCTCCAGATATGCTCAATTGGGTTTAAGGCAGGGCTCTGGCTGGGCCATTCAAGAACAGTCACAGAGTTGTTGTGAAGCCACTCCTTGGTTATTTTAGCTGTGTGCTTAGGGTCATTGTCTTGTTGGAAGGTAAACCTTCGGCCCAGTCTGAGGTCCTGAGCACTCTGGAGAAGGTTTTCGTCCAGGAAATCCCTGTACTTGGCCGCATTCATCTTTCCCTCGGTTGCAACCAGTTGTCCTGTCCCTGCAGCTGAAAAACACCCCCACAGCATGATGCTGCCACCACCATGCTTCACTGTTGGGACTGTATTCGACAGGTGATGAGCAGTGCCTGGTTTTCTCCACACATACCGCTTAGAATTAAGGCCAAAAAGTTCTATCTTGGTCTCATCAGACAAGAGAATCTTATTTCTCACAATCTTGGAGTCCTTCATGTGTTTTTTTAGCAAACTCCATGCGGGCTTTCATGTGTCTTGCACTGAGGAGAGGCTTCCGTCGGGCCACTCTGCCATAAAGCCCCGACTGGTGGAGGGCTGCAGTGATGGTTGACTTTCTACAACTTTCCGACTGCATCTCTGGAGCTCAGCCAAAGTGATTTTTGGGTTCTTTTTTACCTCTCTCACCAAGGTTCTTCTTCCCCGATAGCTCAGTTTGGCCGGACGTTCCAGCTCTAGGAAGGGTTCTGGTCGTTTCAAACGTCTTCCATTTAAGGATTATGAGGCCACTGTGCTCTTAGGAACCTTAAGTGCAGCAGAATTTTTTTTGTAACCTTGGCCAGATCTGTGCCTTGCCACAATTCTGTCTCTGAGCTCTTCAGGCAGTTCCTTTGACCTCATGATTCTCATTTGCTCTGACATGCACTGTGAGCTGTAAGGTCTTATATAGACAGGTTTGTGGCTTTCCTAATCAAGTCCAATCATTATAATCAAACACAGCTGGACTCAAAATGAAGGTGTAGAACCATCTCAAGGATGATCAGAAGAAATGGACAGCACCTGATTTAAATATATGAGTGTCACAGCAAAGGGGCTGAATACTTAGGACCATGTGATATTGCAGTTTTTCTTTTTTAATAAATCTGCAAAAATGTCAACAATTCTGTGTTTTTCTGTCAATATGGGGTGCTGTGTTACATTAATGAGGAAAAAAAATTAACTTAAGATGATTTTAGCAAATGGCTGCAATATAAAAGAGTGAAAAATTTAAGGGGGTCTGACTACTTTCCGTACCCACTGTACATACCAAATCAAATGTTTTAATCTTGCTTAATGTGAATTTCAACATTTACTAATACATTATTAAAATTAAATGTAGGTCAAACTGCTAATATATTTAAAGAGCCTGAACTAACAATGAACCGTAGTTATTATGGATGCGCATGCTTTATTTGACGTGTTTAGGACTGTTGAACCGAAACACCCACCGCACTTGGAATAGCCAGGACGATTTTTAATATAACTCCGATTGGATTCGTCTGAAAGAAGAAAGTAATACACACCTAGGATGCCTTGAGGGTGAGTAAAACACAGCCTAATGGTGACGTACATTTTGGTTGCACCCTTTAAACTCGTCACTGCATTCAGCGCACAAACGGCTCTCTCATGCACGCTCCACCTGTTGTCATATAAAATATTGTTACAGTTATGTTTACAGAAATGAACTGACAGCGCGAAAGCTCGTTCATCAGATTTGAATTCTCCGCTGTAAGATAACCATTCTCATGAATAATACTGAGAAAAGCTCAGAAAACGGATGACGTAGACGTGTACTCTCCAGCCACGGCAGCCAATCACCACTGCAAATTATTATATGGTTCAACTTTTCTTTTTTAACCAGAAGAACGAAATTGCTCTAAATATTTTTTTTTAAAATAACCACTTTTCCCTTAATAATAGACATGAGTGCTATTGTTGTTTTCACTTATGTGCAATCTGTTCATATATGTTAACATATTAAAAAATATGTTTTAGGGTTTCATGACACTTTAACTAGTTCCTTAGAATAAAAATAGAGATTATATAGTAAACTATATACAATGATATAGTTTAAAATTTAGCAGAGGGAACTATTAGTTCTAATGTGTGTGACCATAAAAAATATGGTCTTAAAGTCCAGCAACTTTTTGGTTACCCACATTCTTCAAAATATCTACTTTTGTTTTCAGCAGAAGAAATAAATTAATATAGGTTTGGAACAACTTGATGGTGAGTGAATGATAACAGAATTTTCATTTTTGGGTGCACTATCCTTTAACAAGTACATTCCTTTTATTTCTTTAATTCTTCAATAATTTTACTGTCATGTTCGTGCAATGCAGATATTTATACAGTAATCACAACAGATGTAGGATATGTAATACCCAACCCTAAGCAAAGTTGTCACTCCTTTCTACTGAAACTGAAATGTATGGAATTAAAAAAAAAATGTATACCACTCGGTCAAATATTTCTACGAGGAGGCATATTGCTTCACAAATGTATTGAACAAAGTCATGTTTGTGTTAAAAGACACTGATGTGAGATGTTTAAGTACGTCTTGCATGTGATGCAAACTGGCAAAAATGCCAGAGGAAACGCTGAAAGTATGAGAAAAGTTTGTGTTTTCCTTCTTGGTTCAGGTGAACTCCGTCGTGTTTATATAGGTTTTGAATAACTTTTCCATTTTTGAGAAATGCCTTTTTAGTGTTCAGAAATAGAATGTTTCTTGTTTGTGAAGACCAGTGTTGAAGCACGCCGTTGCATTGTTTGGTTGTAGTTTTGACTGTAGAGTCGTCTTTCGTTCGTGGTAAAATAGAGCTGATTGCGAAATACAGGATGTGTGAATTAACTTGTGAGATTCTTGATATGAGAGTTTTCATTCTCTGGACGACAGTCGATGCAGACGCTCCGCTTGTGATGTCGTTTGTTCCCATGTGGAGAATCACTATTGTGTAGTTGTGCAGTTTCTCAAAGTGTTTCACGTGTTGTTGACCGGATCTCTCAAGAGTCGTGTCTGGATGAACCCAGCATTGTGCGTTTGGAAAGTAGTGCTCAATATCCCAACACGCCGAGTCTGTGAGGAAGCAGACCTGAAGACCTGGAGAAGACCACAAATACTCGTTTACTGTGTTCAGAATGAATTATGGGTGCATTGCATGTTTATTGACATGTATTAGTTGTTTACCTTTTGGTACGATGAATGTTCTTTTGTTGATTGTAGTTCTTATTGAGCTTTTATCTAAAGATACATGGAGAAGGCATGTTAATATGTTAGTACACTAATATTTAGTTTGTAAATGGTTTCTGATGCTCTGAAGTATATTCAGTATTGTTATTGTAGCTTTCATGCGCACTAACCATCTGTTTGTTCCTCAGTATCTTCTTTTTTCACTCTGAATGCTTCTTCAACCTTCACGTCCTCACTCTCCTCTTTTATTCTCTGATTCATTGGAAAACTCCTCTGTACTATAGGACAAGCATAAGACAAAATATATTGATACATGCTTTTAAAAATATAGATTTATGTTTTTAAATATATTTTTAAAAAACCATGGTAAATTATTTGAAAATAATTTTCTTTGTAAATAAAAATCTAACCTGTTTGTTCCTCAGTATCTTCATGTTTGACTCTGAATGCTTCTTCAGTCTTCATGTCTTCACTCTCCTCTTTAATAACCTTCATCTTTATAATAGTGTCACGTGGATCCCAGTTGCTTTACCAGGAGTTTTTCCTGTTTAAGATGAGAATAATTAACATAATATAAAAATAAAACAAAATACTAAATTCGTCCGTGACTTTACTTTTTGATTCAGGTGTGTGAATGTGTTTTGCACCATATTCACTGCAACAATTGTAGCAAAACATGTGAGAGTACGAGTTTCTTGATTTGTGCACCTGCAGTGAAGGATTCGAGAAGGTGTAACTGTTGTTGTGTTTGTGGGAGAGAAAAAAAAATCTACAAATTTGCAACTTTTGTCATTTCAAAGATATAGAATCAGAAAGTGAAAGAAGGTCCACTGTTCACGGAGCAAATCCGAATCAAAAATTTACATTTTGAGTCACCCACTTAGCTTTGGAGAGAAGATTAAAATTAAAATAACAAAACTAAAAGTATTTTCCACGCTAAAAAAAAAGCATCGCATTGATGGTGGGTTTAAAACTAGGAGTGGCTTAAATTGAAATCGTTCAAATCATTTCTAAATGCGTCAATAATATAAAGAAGTGACTCATTAAGCTTGCAGGCTTTCTCAAACTGGTACTTTATGTGAACTTGAATGGAAACTGATTTACAAACAATGTTTTAGTCCACATGCAGAATAACTGATACTGAAAAGTAAAACCATCTGTATTCTGTAAGGAGTGGATGGAAAGGAAAATATGGTCTGTTTTTGATCGTACTGATTTCAGTGGTCATGCTCTTTACAGATACAATTCTTCTACTTATTTATTTATTTGCAGCAGAAAGGAATCTTGTTCACTGATTAAAGATGTACTTGTTCAGTTTCATTCAATGTCAAAAATATGATTGCGTACTCAGTTTGACTCATTTACCATTATTAAGAGTGAATAGTTTCTCCATAAAAGATGCAATATTCAATATACTGAAAACTCAAACTCTAGAAGTATACAACTATCACAGGGTTTAAAAAAGTATCCATATTGTAACGTTCTGAGGACAAACTACTTACAATATCCGGTTACAGCTGTTGGAAACTCTTGAAGCGAAGACCAGGAGACTCTTAACTGAGATGGTTCTGCGGTCATCAAGTGTGACTAAAGCAGTGAAACACTGTAACTTTATACACATTTTAGTGGGCCGTCCTTAAAGATGAAGATAAAGCAAACAAAGGATGTAAGCAGTTACAGGAACCATTCAGACGCTGAGTTTCAGCAGCTCTAAAACAATCAGCATAACTATAGCACTCATTATCAGAGACATCAGGAAAAGTCCAGATGCATTCACACTTCACTCAGGTGTTTATTAGCATGAAGAATGACCAGCAATTACAGTAATGGGGCAGAAGCATCAAGAGCATCAGACAGACAAAAGATTGATTTTATATTTGTATTCCCGCATATTTAAAGCAAAAGAGATTCATTAAAAAAATTAAATGACATTTATTCTTCTGCTGACTTTATAACTTTCACCTAAATAATTGTCTTCTGCAGTAATTGTGTTGAAAGGACAGATCAGATCATCTTTTAATGTGTCTGGCCATGGACCCAAAATGTTGATGTTTTGTTCCCCAAGCCACTTAGTTATCACTTTTAATGGCAAGGTGCTCCACCATGATGGAAAAGGTCAGGATGCTTTACTGGTGGCATGACACAGGACTGATGGTAGTGCTCACCTTTTCTTCTCCGGACAAGCTTTATTCCGGATGCCCCAAACAATCAGAAAGGGGATTCATCAGAGAAAATGACTTTACCCCAGTCCTCAGCAGTCCAATCCCGGTACCTTGTGCAGAATCTTTTTCTTGGAGAGAAGTTGCTTCTTTGCTGCCCTTCTTGACACCGGGCCGTTGTCCAAAAGTCTTGGCCTCGCTGTGTGTGCAGATGCTCTCACACCAGCCTTCTGCTATTCCTGAGCAAGCTCTGCACTGGTGATGCCCAAAGAAGTGGTCTCCAAAGAAGTGTGTTTTTGATTGAAAGGGAAAGATAACCTTGTTCAGCTTACCAAAGAACCAAGCGTTACGTGAACAGTGGATGCAGTTTATTTTTCCGGAGCAGCAACGGAGTTTCACAAGTGTGTTTGTTGACGAACTTTTTTTTTTTTTTTTGGATTTGCACACTCGTTTATACTGAAAGATGGATCGGTCCCAGCTATAAAAGATCCCGGTCATGGTTCAGAACTGCAGACGGTAAGTGAAACGGGATCAAATGTCTGTGTTTTGTTGGCAATCGGAGCTTAAGTGCTCGTCAATCTTTAGCTCCGCCCACAGCACGCCTCCAGGAGCTTGGCTGTTCTTGGAGAGAATCGTAAAGCTGTATATTTATTTTATAAATATGACAAAACTAAAGACTTTTTGGAGATATGAAGGATGTAGTACTACTCTATAGGTACTCAAGATCAACATGAGACTGGGTCAATCTGTGTGTGTGTTATGTCCCCTTTAGGGACAATTATTTGTACCTAAATTTGTGCAAAAAGTGCATTTTTCAACTTTATAAAGTCAACGTTTTTATAATCCTATTAAACATCATGTTCATAACAAATAAAGGAATAAATTAATCAAAATCGGTAATTTAAATGAAATGAAATTATTTGTATCTTTACAGTTTTTACAATACAAGATCTGGATAATAAAGATGCCTTGCAGATCCAAGAAGACATCACTTACCATCACAATCCCATGTTGGGGAGGTTTGTCATTGAGGAAACAGAAGCACTTATACCCCTTTTCCACCAAAGCATTTTGAGTGCTGGGCCTAGTTTCAAATCAGTTATTTGTCTTTCGACACACAAAGCACCAGCTCCGAACCAGGAAAAGTGGTTCGTAAGCACCAAAACTTTGCTGGGCTAGAGAACCGCTTGTGTCAGGGGCTGGGGTGGGGTTGCCGTGCCCAACAAATACTTTTGACCGCCATATTTAAAATAACAGCTAAACACAAACACGTTGGATTCGCTGTGTTTGGATGCCGATGTAGGTTCTTAAAGCCATGAACATCACTAGCAACGCAACGTCCACCATGTTGATGGTGTTTTAGGCTTGTTCTGGATGCAGTGCGCCTCAGTATCGCGCTGCCGATCGTTCTGCGCAGCGCCGATGCATCCCGAACAAGCCTAAACACCATTATCAATTGTGGATGTTGCGTTGCTATTGTGTAAGTTTTATTATGGATGCGCGCGCTTTATTTGATGTGTTTAGGACTATTGAACAGAAACACCCACGCTTGGAATAGCCAGGACAATTTTTAATATAACTCAGATTGGATTCATCTAAAAGAAGAAAGTCATATACACCTAGGATGCCTCGAGGGTGAATAAAACACGTTCATTTTCATTTTTGGGTGAACTAACCCTTTAAACTCGTCACTGCATTCAGCGCAGAAACGGCTCTCTCATGCACGCTCCACGTGTTGTCATATAAAATATTGTTACAGTTATGTTTACAGAAATGAACTGACAGCGTGAAAGCTCATTCATCAGATTTGAATTCTCCGCTGTAAGATAACCATTCTCATGAATAATACTGAGAAAAGCTCAGAAAACAGATGACGTAGACGTGTACTCTCCAGCCACGGCAGCCAATCACCACTGCAAATTAACGCATATGGTTCAACTTTTCTTTTTTAACCAGAAGAACGAAATTGCTCCAAATTTTTTTTTTTAAATAACCACTTTTCCCTTAATAATAGATATGAGTGCTATTGTTGTTTTCACTTATGTGCAATCTGTTCATATATGTTAACATATTAAAAAATATGTTTTAGGGTTTCATGACACTTTAACTAGTTCCTTAGAATAAAAATAGAGAATATATAGTAAACTATATACAAAGATATATTTTAAAATTTAGCAGAGGGAACTATTAGTTCTAAAATGTGTGTGACATAAAAAATATTGGTCCTTAAGGACCGTCAATTGTTTTGGTTACCAACATTCTTCAAAATATCTTTCTTTTCACTGTTCAACATAAGAAAGAAACTCATATAGGTTTGGAAAGACATGAGGATGAGAAAATGATAACAGAATTTTCATTTTTGGGTGCACTATCCTTTAACAAGTACATTCCTTTTATTTCTTTAATTCTTCAATAATTTTACTGTCATGTTCGTGCAATGCAGATATTTATACAGTAATCACAACAGATGTAGGATATGTAATACCCAACCCTAAGCAATGTTGTCACTCCTTTCTACTGAAACTGAAATGTATGGAATTAAAAAAAAAATGTATACCACTCGGTCAAATATTTCTACGAGGAGGCATATTGCTTCACAAATGTATTGAACAAAGTCATGTTTGTGTTAAAAGACACTGATGTGAGATGTTTAAGTACGTCTTGCATGTGATGCAAACTGGCAAAAATGCCAGAGGAAACGCTGAAAGTATGAGAAAAGTTTGTGTTTTCCTTCTTGGTTCAGGTGAACTCCGTCGTGTTTATATAGGTTTTGAATAACTTTTCCATTTTTGAGAAATGCCTTTTTAGTGTTCAGAAATAGAATGTTTCTTGTTTGTGAAGACCAGTGTTGAAGCACGCCGTTGCATTGTTTGGTTGTAGTTTTGACTGTAGAGTCGTCTTTCGTTCGTGGTAAAATAGAGCTGATTGCGAAATACAGGATGTGTGAATTAACTTGTGAGATTCTTGATATGAGAGTTTTCATTCTCTGGACGACAGTCGATGCAGACGCTCCGCTTGTGATGTCGTTTGTTCCCATGTGGAGAATCACTATTGTGTAGTTGTGCAGTTTCTCAAAGTGTTTCACGTGTTGTTGACCGGATCTCTCAAGAGTCGTGTCTGGATGAACCCAGCATTGTGCGTTTGGAAAGTAGTGCTCAATATCCCAACACGCCGAGTCTGTGAGGAAGCAGACCTGAAGACCTGGAGAAGACCACAAATACTCGTTTACTGTGTTCAGAATGAATTATGGGTGCATTGCATGTTTATTGACATGTATTAGTTGTTTACCTTTTGGTACGATGAATGTTCTTTTGTTGATTGTAGTTCTTATTGAGCTTTTATCTAAAGATACATGGAGAAGGCATGTTAATATGTTAGTACACTAATATTTAGTTTGTAAACGGTTTCTGATGCTCTGAAGTATATTCAGTATTGTTATTGTAGCTTTCATGCGCACTAACCATCTGTTTGTTCCTCAGTATCTTCTTTTTTCACTCTGAATGCTTCTTCAACCTTCACGTCCTCACTCTCCTCTTTTATTCTCTGATTCATTGGAAAACTCCTCTGTACTATAGGACAAGCATAAGACAAAATATATTGATACATGCTTTTAAAAATATAGATTTATGTTTTTAAATATATTTTTAAAAAACCATGGTAAATTATTTGAAAAGAATTTTCTTTGTAAATAAAAATCTAACCTGTTTGTTCCTCAGTATCTTCTTGTTTGACTCTGAATGCTTCTTCAATCTTCATGTCTTCACTCTCCTCTTTAATAAACGCCATCTTTATAATAGTGTCACGTGGATCCCAGTTGCTTTACCAGGAGTTTTTCCTGTTTAAGATGAGAATAATTAACATAATATAAAAATAAAACAAAATACTAAATTCGTCCGTGACTTTACATTTTTGATGCAGGTGTGTGAATGTGTTTTGCACCATATTCACTGCAACAATTGTAGCAAAACATGTGAGCGTACGAGTTTCTTGATTTGTGCACCTGCAGTGAAGGATTCGAGAAGGTGTAACTATTGTGTTGTGTTTGTGTCACCCACTTAGCTTTGGAGAGAAGATTAAAATTAAAATCACAAAACTTTTTTCAGCCGAATCGCAGATGCAGGAGCGCGACGCAGCCTTATGATGTCACGTCGTCAGACCAAAATAAAAGTCTTTTCCACGCTAAAAAAATGCATCGCATTGATGGTGGGTTTCTTCTTCTTCTTTGACGTTTTATGGCGGTTGGCAAACCAGCTTTAGGTGCATTTACCGCCACCTACTAGGATGGAGTGTGGAGCAATGACGTTAAATGAAAACCAAAAAAACAAAAATAAATAAATAATTAGTAGTGATTCTTTAAATCTTGTTTATTAACTCTGTATCTTTGAGATACTTAAATAATATGTGAAACATTTCTATAGTCACATCTTTATTTAAAGGGGTCATGTGATGTTTTTTTAAAGATCATTATTTTGTGTAACAGAATGTTGACATGCTTTAATGTTCAAAATACACATTATTTTTCAAATACTGTACATTATTGTAGGTCCTCTATGCCCCGGCCTCTCTCAAACGCTTCGTTTTCTACAAAGTCCCTCCTTCCGACAAGCACATTCTGCTCTAATTGGCCAGCTGACCCAGTGCAATTGTGATTGGCCGAACACCGCAAGCGCTCGTTGTAAATGTAACGCCCCTTACCATAATCGAGCTTCAGCTTTCAAAATAAATGTAAAGACAGTAAATAATGTCATTTAGTTTTACCATCAGTTCAAGCCCGAATGGGGAACAGAGTCGCGTGACAGACACGTGTGAGCTGGTATTGTTGCAGTACACAGCCACGGTAAGACAGCTGACTCCACTGTGACCCTCTCTCGCGCTCTCTCTCTCTCACACACACCACACACACACACACACACACACGATGCGCAAAACTCCACATTTGAACAGTCAATAGCAAATACTTAAACTAATAACAAAACAGGAGCTGATTCTTTGCGTGCACATTTGGGCACATTATGCTAATATTTCCACATAGTGAGGTAGATATGTGGGGGCGTGTTAGAACAAGCAATTTTAGGGGGGTGTGGCAGAGTCTTAACTTTTATAAAGAATATCTTTTTGGTTTTGAGACTTTAGTCTTTGCAAACTTCAGGGATCTTATCTATTCACAATCAGCTTGTAACACTCCAAAGAGAAAGGACAACTTGAAATCGCATCATATGACCCCTTTAACAATTTCTGAAGTGAGATCTGATTTATTTCTATATGAAGTGCTTCTGTAAGTTGTACTCTTTCGTTGTCATATCCTTTACATTTTATTAAAATATGTTCAACTGTTTCAGGAAGATCACATTTACCACAAAGTCCAGACTCATGTTTTCCTATTATAAATAATGATTGATTAAGTGCCGTGTGTCCAATTCTAAGGCGAGATATTATGCTGTCTTCCTTTCTATTCCCAAAAATTCTCCTCTCATTTCCAACTGTTTTTTGAATATTATATAAATGCCGTCCTTTATTCTCACCATCCCATTTACTTTGCCATATATCTTTTAATGCTTTTTTAATTAGCCCTTTTATTTCTAATTAACTTTTTGGAATATTAAATTCTATGTCTGGATGTTTTAATGTTTTTTTCGCTATTTGATCCACCACTTCATTACCTTCTATCCCTATATGTGCAGGTATCCATACAAAAGAGATAATGGTTTTTGTTTGGATTCTGAACAAACTTTGTAAAATGTCTGATAAAATGTCTTGTCTAGTTGAAGATTTACCACTCATTAAACTTGATAGTGCTGAATAGGAGTCTGAACATATGACTACTTCAGGTATATTAATGTCTTCAACCCACTGAAGAGCCAATAATATGGCAATCATTTCTGTAGTATAAACTGATAGATGATTAGATGTTCTTTTGGCTATTCTATACCTGAACCTTGGAACATATATTGCTGCTGCTGTGCGTCCTGTTTCAGGATCTTTAGATCCATCTGTATATATATGAGTTACTGATATATATTTCTGATCTAAATATTTCTGTACTATTGAATCTTTAGATTCTTGTCTGTTTTTATCATTTATACTCACTAAAACCTGAAGGTCAACTGCAGGCATTGGGAATAACCATGGAGGTGTTACTGGCAACACAACAGTATTGCAAACATCACAATTACTTATTCCAATTTGATGTGCCTCATTATTTGCTTTCCATCCAAAACTATCTATATTTATGTATTCATGTTCCCAACAGTTTTCTAATACTTTTTTAACTGGATGTATTTCTGAATGCCCTTTTACAGTAGCCCAATATACCAGTTTCAGCTTCAACCTGCGAAGCTCCAGTGGCATCTCATTCATTTCAAGCTGTAAAGCTGATACAGGAGAAGTTTTAAATGCTCCACAGCATAATCGCAATGTCTGGTTTTGTATTTTATTCACTTTATCTAACAGAGATGCTGAGGCAGTTCCATAAATCATACTCCCATAGTCTAACGTAGACCTTAGAAGTGCACAGTATATTCTTTTTAGAGACTGTCTATCAGCTCCCCAATCTATTCCTGCCAAACACCTCAGTACATTTATTCCTCTTTTACATTGATATACTATCTGTTGAATGTGTTTTGCAAATGTTATCTTTGAATCCAACCAAATACCTAAAAATCTAAATTCAGATACTTGCTCCAGTTTTTGCTCATACAATTTTAACTTAACAACTGGTGTTTTCTTCTTTTTTGAAAAACACATTATTTTAGTTTTTTCCACTGATATTCGAAATCCCCAATTACTTGCCCACATTTCAACTTCTTTAATAGCATTTTGCATCCTTTCTTCTACATACGACAGATTTCTACCTCTTTTCCATAAAGCACCATCGTCTGCATATAAAGACTTTCCAATCCCTGGTCCAACTGTATTAAAAATATAATGTACCATTATGTTGAACAATATAGGGCTGCACACACTACCTTGTGGAGTACCATTTTCAATTGCATATTTCTTTGAGTACGAAGACCCAATCCTTACTTGAATGGTTCTATCATTTAAAAAATCCTTAATCCAATTATACATTCTACCATTAATATTCATTTTATTCAGTTTAATTAAAAGTCCTTCCTTCCACATCATATCGTACACTTTCTCTATGTCTAAAAACACACCAACTAATACTTCTTTATTAATCTGAGATTTTCTTATATCTGATTCTAGACTTAAAATTGTATCTGTTGTGTTTCTACCTTTTCTAAAACCACTCTGATGAGGACATAAAAGATTTTTTGATTCCAGGACATAATTGAATCTTGCCACTACCATACGTTCCATTAGTTTACAGAGGTTAGAAGTTAATGCAATCGGTCTGTAACTTGTAACTTGTGAATGGTCTTTTCCTGGCTTTACAATTGGAATAATTATGCCATGTTTCCAAGAGGAAGGGAGTTTTCCTAATTTCCACACTCTATTAAAAAGATATAATAAAATATTCTTTGACTTATCTGATAGATACCTAATCATTTCATTACATATTTCGTCTTTACCAGGAGAAGTATTTCTAACTCCTACAAGTGCCTGATTTAATTCATACATGGTAAAAACTTCATCTATTGAGCTTTCATTCACATCTCTTTGCTCTAAAATATTTGGATTTTCCTTCATTTTGTTTTCTCTATATAATCTCATTTCTTCCGATATATTTCTATTACTATGAACCTTAACAAAATTTTCAGCCAATACTTCTACTTTTCCAGAGTTAGATATGACTTGTTTTCCTTCACTAATTAAAACTGGAATTTCTCTGTTAGGTTGAATCCCTCCCATCTTTCTTATCATTCCCCAAATGTCATTAATGTCTGTCTCTTTTCCAATTTCATCACAAAATTTCCTCCAATAATTACTTTTTGCCATCCGAATTGTTTTCCTGACAATTGCTTGTGTTCTCTTATACACAATAAAATCATTAAATGAATATGATTTTTTACTTTCTTAAATACTCTGTTCCTTTTCTTTATAATTTCATTGCACTCTTCTGTCCACCATGGTACGACCTTCTTTCTCCTTTTCCCTGTGCTTTTCCCAATTACATCAGTTGCTGTTTTGTAAATAACATCACTTATATATTTATTTAATTCATCAACATCTTCTATCGATATATCTATTGTCAACATTCTAGTCTCATTTATTTCTTGGAATTTTTTCCAGATTTAAGTTTCCATCTAGGATTTTCTTCCCTTTCAACGTGTTCCAAGTCTATTCCAATTTTACAGCTTATTGGGAAATGGTCAATACCTACTATACTTTCTTCCATAACACTCCATACACACTTCCTTGCCAAACTTTGAAATACTAGAGTCAAATCAATTGCTGAAATTCTTCCCTGTGCAACATCTACCCTTGTATTCCTACCATCATTTAAGCATATTAAATCTTTCCATTCCAACATCTCTTCTATTACATTTCCATTCTGATCAGTATGTACACTTCCCCATAGCGTATTGTGAGCATTAAAATCCCCACACCATATAATTTTATGATTTCCTAATCCCCCAATACTCTCTAATGTTTCTCTACACTCTTAAAAATAAAGGTGCTTCACGATGCCATAGAAGAACCTTTTTGTCTAAATGGTTCCATAAAGAACCTTTAACATCTGAAGAACCTTTCTGTTTCACAAAAGGTTCTTTGTGGCGAAATAAGGCTCTTCAGATTATAAAAAGGTAAGAAAGAGATGGTTCTTTAAAGAACCTTTGACTGAATGGTTCTTTGTGGAACCAAAAATGGTTCTTCTATGGCATCGCTTGAAGAAACTTTTGAAGCACCTTCATTTTTAAGAGTGTACATAACCTTTCACATGGGTTATAAAAATGTATCACCCATATACTTTGTGATCCAGCCCAAACTTCAACCACCAACGACTCATATTCCTTATTTACCTGCACTGTTCTAAATCCTATTCCTTGTTGTACAAAGGTAGCAACTCCACCTCCATTTCCAACACCCCTATCTCTTCGTACTGCTACGTATCCTTGTAAAACAAAGTTTAAACGCGTTTTCAGCCATGTTTCCTGTCTACATATAATTTGCGGTCTGCTTTCTAAACTATCAACACATTTTTTTAATTCCTGTCCATTAGCGATCAGACTTCTTGCATTCCACTGTAAAATTGTAAAAACCATTACAATCCACCACATGCTGCTTGAGAGTTTGTATTTTGCATCTTGATTCTCTCATTTATTTGCTTGATCCACAGTTACTTCTTCTGTTTTCAGATGTTTTCCTGCTGCTCTGATTATGATTCTAATCTTCACTCATTATTAAGAGTGAATAGTTTCTCCATAAAAGATGCAATATTCAGTATACTGAAAACTCAAACTCTAGAAGTATACAACTATTACAGGGTTTAAAAAAAGTATCCATACTGTAATGTTCTGAGGACAAACTACTTACAATATCCGGTTACAGCTGTTGGAAACTCTTGAAGCGAAGACCAGGAGACTCTTAACTGAGATGGTGCTGCGGTCATCAAGTGTGACTAAAGCAGTGAAACACTGTAACTTTATACACATTTTAGTGGGCCGTCCTTAAAGATGAAGATAAAGCAAACAAAGGATGTAAGCAGTTACAGGAACCATTCAGACGCTGAGTTTCAGCAGCTTTAAAACAATCAGCACAACTATAGCACTCATTATCAGAGACATCAGGAAAAGTCCAGATGCATTCACACTTCACTCAGGTGTTTATTAGCATGAAGAATGACCAGCAATTACAGTAATGGGACAGAAGCATCAAGACAGACAAAAGATTGATTTTATATTTGTATTCCTGCATACTTAAAGCAAAAGAGATTCATTTTAAAAATTAAATGACATTTATTCTTCTGCTGACTTTATATCTTTCACCAAAATAATTGTCTTCTGCAGTAATTGTGTTGAAATGACAGATCAGATCATCTTTTAATGTGCAATTGTAAACAAATTTGTCAAGGAGCTTTTTGAGGTAGATAATTTTATTGATGTGCCTTAATTAGAAAATAAACATTATTTGGAAGTATTTTGCTAATTACAAATAGTGATTATACAGTAAACTGTATAGTAATTTGAGAAATTCATTATGCATGAAGCAATATTTATAAAAATCACATTTACACATATTCATTTAGCAGATGCTTTTATCCAACAAGTGGTTCATCATAAAGAGGCAAAAAATACAGGAAGTGCTCGCAATGCACAAGCCAAGCACTTTTCACAAAATTAAATGAACTGGGGGGTAAATTAGTCTTAAGATTTATGAAAATAAGTTATTGAGACAATTTGCAATTATCTAGTGTAAATGCTTTGTTATTTTCACAGATTGCTGTATTTTCAATCATGTACTGAAGAGACAGTCTACAGTATGTTGCAGTGTGCCTCTATGAGTTGTAGCCTTTCATTATCATATCCTTTACACTTTATTAGAACATTGTCAAATGTTTGAGGACAATCACATGACACATCCAGATTCATGTTTTACACTGATATGAAGTAACGGCCCTGTTGAAACAAAACGCTATGCTGGTTAGGTTAGTTTTGAAGCTGGGATGCTGGTTTTGAGCTGGTCCTTTGCTGGGTTTATGTCTGGTCTGAAGCTGGTTGGACATTTCGGACCAGCTTAAACCAGCAAAATGACCAGTTTAAACCAGCAAAGGACTAACATAAACCAGCAAAGGACCATCTTAAACCATCAAAGGACCAGCTTAACAACCTCTGGCAGCAAAGGACCAGCTTAAACCACCAAAGGACCAGTTTAAACCAGCTAAGGACCAGCTTAAACCAGCAAAGGACCAGCATAAACCAGCAAAGGACCAGTTTAAACCAGCTAAGGACCAGCTTAAACCAGCAAAGGACCAGTTTAAACCAGCAAAAGGACCAGCATAAACCATCAAAAGGACCAGTTAAACCAGCAAAGGACCAGCATAAAAAAGCAAAGGACCAGCATAAACCAGCAAAAAAACAGCATAAACCAGCAAAGGACCATCTAAAACCAGCAAAAGGACCAGCAAAGGACCAGCATAAACCAAAAAAGGACCAGAATAAACCAGCAAAAGACCAGAATAAACCAGCAAAAGACCAGCTTAAAACAGCAAAGGACCAGCTTAACCAGCAAAATGACCAGCTTAAACCAGCAAAAGGACCATTTTAAACCAGCAAAGGACCAGCTTAAAAGGACCAGCTTAAACCAGCAAAATGACCAGTTTAAACCAGCAAAGGACCAATTTAAACCAGCAAAGGACCAGCTTAAACCAGCAAAGGACAGCTTAAACCAGCAAAAGGACCAGCATATACCAGTAAAGGACCAGTTTAAACCAGCAAAGGTCCAGCACAAACCAGCAAAGGACCATTTTAACCAGCAAGGACCACACAGTACGCAGCTTAAAACCAGTAAAGAAGGACCAGCTTAAACTAGCAAAGACCCGTTTAAACCATCTAAGGAGCCACAAAGGACCACAGCTTCAACCAGCAAAGGACCACATAAAACCATCAAGGACCAGCTTAAACCAACAAATTAACCAGCTAACCAGCAAAGGCCAGCTTAAACCAGCAAAGACCAGCTTAAACCAGCATCCCATCTTCAAAACATACCTAACCACATATGCTGTTTTTTTCACAGGTGTCTAAGTGCAGTGTTCTAATTTTCAAATAGACTATGCCTGTCTTGCCATCTATTCTCCTTTCATCACTACAAACTAGTCTCTGAAATATCCTTATTATTTCGCCTCTATCAAACACAAGATAACTATCACTTTATACAAACAACATAATCACTTAAACAATGGTAGAGGCCAAATATAGTTTTGTGTTATGCACTCATCACACTGTGTAATTTTTGTGTAGGTACAAATGACATTCAGGAAGATGTGAGGTGAAGTAATTTGTTTTATTGCTTCACAAATGTATTGAACAAAGTCAAGTTTGTGTTAAAAGACTTTCATGTGAGATGTTTAAGTACCTCTTGTACGTGATGAAAACTGGCAAAAATGCCAGAGGAAACACTGAAAGTATGAGAAAAGTTTGTGTTTTCCTTCTTGGTTTAAGTGAAGTCCGTCGTGTTTGTATAGGTTTTTGGATTACTTTTCCATTTTTGAGAAATGTTTTTTTTAGTGTTCAGAAATAGAATGTTTCTTGTTTGTGAAGGCCCATATAGGACAATAGGTTAGGTTGTTAATAAAAAATATTTCAAGTTCAAAATTAACTTTTCATTGTTTTCACGTAGAAATAAATTTGACCAGTTTTCAAGGCATTGCAAAGATTTTGTTTTGTGAAAAAATAGCTGAATTGATATCAGTATTAATATATAGAGTTTAATGTATAATCACTATCTGTATTCTCCAACATACTTCCAAATCATACATGTTTATTTTTTAACAAGGACACTTCAATAAATTTGGTGATTGACTCCTTTGGTAAGTATAAATAAATTGACAAATGTATTTACAATTGCGCATAAAATGGTGAAAATTAAATTGTAGGCTTATATGTATAAATGCTGTTTACATTTTCAAATGAATCTCTTGTTTTAGTTGTGTGTGAATACAAATGTAAAATCATGGTAAGTGAGTCTGTCTGTTGTCTTTATTGACTCTTGATGCTTCTGTCCCATTACTGTAATTGCTGGTCATTCTTCATGCTAATAAACACCTGAGTGAAGTGTGAATGCATCTGGACTTTTCCTGATGTCTCTGATAATGAGTGCTATAGTTATGCTGATTGTTTTAGAGCTGCTGAAACTCAGCGTCTGAATGGTTCCTGTAACTGCTTACGTCCTTTGTTTGCTTTATCTTCATCTTTAAGGACGGCCCACTAAAATGTGTATAAAGTTACAGTGTTTCACTGCTTTAGTCACACTTGATGACCGCAGCACCATCTCAGTTAAGAGTCTCCTGGTCTTCGCTTCAAGAGTTTCCAACAGCTGTAACCGGATATTGTAAGTATATGGTTTGTTGTTTTGTTTGTTTTCCAACAGTGAATGGTTTCATGAAAATGTAATCTATGAAATGTATTACATCTAAATAATAACTAGATAATTGTAGAATTGTCATTATTTTATTATTTTAATGTTTTGGGATTATTAGGGTCATTTAAAGCCATTGACTATCACTCTAAATTTGAATTTCTTTATTTCTGTTAATTATTCTCATATTGAACTGGACATTATCCAAACACACAGAAAAACTCCTGGTGAAGCAGCTGAGATCCACGTGACACACTTTTATAAAGATGGCATTTATTAAAGAGGAGAGAGACGACGTGAAGATTGAAGAAGCATTCAGAGTAAAACAAGAAGATAATGGGGAACAAACAGGTGGTTAGTGCACATTGAAGCTATAATAACAATACTGAATAAAATTCATAGCATCAGAAACCATTTGCAAACAAAACAGATCATTATACTAACATGCCTTCTCCGTGTCTCTTTAGATAAAAGCTCAATAAGAACTACAATCAGCAAAAGAACATTTATTATACCAAAAGGTAAGCAACTAATACACACATTATCAATAAACATACAATAAACTGCACAACTACACAATAGTGATTCTCCACATGGGAACAAACGACATCACAAGCGGAGCGTCTGCATCGACTGTCGTCCAGAGAATGAAAACTCTCATATCAAGAATCTCACAAGTTAATTAACACTATAAAATAATTTCTCAAAAACAGAAAAGTAATCCAAAACCTACACAAACTGTTTTCATACTTTCAGCGTTTCCTCTGGCATTTTTGCCAGTTTTCATCACGTACAAGAAGTACTTAAACATCTCACATTGAAGTCTTTTAACACAAACATGAGTTTGTTTAATACATCTGTGAAGCAATAAAGTATAATTTCACTTAACAACAAAAGCTCACTTTTTTCTGGTCTTGTTTTTGTGGCAAATAGCTTAGCAACCTTCTTAAATTGTGAAAAGTCTGTGATTTAATAGGGCTGTGTATCACCAATAATCTGGTGATCTGTCCGTACTGTCATGGCACTAAAGATGTTAGGAGACATATCTTGCAATACTGTAATGACATTTATTTTTACTTTTAATTTGGCTTGTTTTACAATGATATGAAGTAACTGCCCTGTTGAAAAAAACAGCATATGCTGTTTAGTTATGTTTTGAAGCTGGGATGCTGGTTTGAGCTTGGTCCTTTGCTGGTTTATGCTGGTCTTAAGCTGGTCGGACCAGTTTAGGACCAGCATAAGCCAGCAAATGACCAGCATAAACCAGCAAAAAGACCAACATAAACCAGCAAAAGACCACTTAAACCAGCAAAGAACCAGCAAAAGGACCAGCTTAAACCTGCAAAGGACCATCTTAAACCAGCAAAATGACCAGTTTTTAAACCAGCTAAGGACTAGCTTAAACCAGCAAAGGATCAGCATAAACCAGCAAAGGACCAGCAAAGAACCAGCAAAGGACCATCTTAAACCATCAAAGGACCATCTTAAACCATCAAAGGACCATCTTAAACCATCAAAGGACCATCTTAAACCATCAAAGGACCATCTTAAACCATCAAAGGACCATCTTAAACCAGCAAAGGACCCCTTAAACCAGCAAAGGAACAGTTTAAACCAGCAAAAGGACCAGCAAAAACCAGCAAAAACCAGCAAAGGACCATCTTAAACCGGCAAAGGACCAGCATAAACCAGCAAGGACCAGTTTAAACCAGCTAAGGACTAGCTTAAACCACAAGGATCAGCATAAACCAGCAAAGGACCATTTTAAACCAGCTAAGGACCAGCTTAAACCAGCAAATGACCAGTTTAAACCAGCTAAGGACCAGTTTAAACCAGCAAAGGACCAATTTAAACCAGCAAATGACCAGCTTAAACCTGCAAAGGACCAGTTTTAAAACCCGCAAAAGGACCATCTTAAACCATCAAAAGGACCAGCTTAAACCAGCAAAGGGACCAGCATAAACCAGCAAAAGGACTAGTTTAAACCAGCAAAAGGACTAGTTTAAACCAGCAAAAGGACCAGCTTAAACTAGCAAAGGACCATCTTAAACCAGCAAGGACCAGCAAAGGACCAGCTTAACCAGCAAAGGACCAGCTTAAACAAGCAAAGGACCAGCTTAAACAAGCAAAGGACCAGTTTAAACCAGCAACGGACCAGCATAAACCAGCAAAGGACCAGCTTAAACCGCACCCATCTTCCAAAAAACATCCTACCACATATGCTTTTTTTTCAACAGGGTGTTACGTTCGTGTCCTATTTTTAAACGAGACATTATGCTGTCTTGCCATCTATTCTCCTTTCACTACAAACTAGTCTCTTAATATCCTTATTATATTCAGCCTCTATCAAACACAAGATAACTATCACTTTATACAAACAACATAATCACTTAAACAATGGTAGAGGCCAAATATAGTTTTGTGTTATGCACTCATCACACTGTGTAATTTTTGTGTAGGTACAAATGACATTCAGGAAGATGTGAGGTGAAGTAATTTGTTTTATTGCTTCACAAATGTATTGAACAAAGTCAAGTTTGTGTTAAAAGACTTTCATGTGAGATGTTTAAGTACCTCTTGTACGTGATGAAAACTGGCAAAAATGCCAGAGGAAACACTGAAAGTATGAGAAAAGTTTGTGTTTTCCTTCTTGGTTTAAGTGAAGTCCGTCGTGTTTGTATAGGTTTTTGGATTACTTTTCCATTTTTGAGAAATGTTTTTTTTAGTGTTCAGAAATAGAATGTTTCTTGTTTGTGAAGGCCCATATAGGACAATAGGTTAGGTTGTTAATAAAAAATATTTCAAGTTCAAAATTAACTTTTCATTGTTTTCACGTAGAAATAAATTTGACCAGTTTTCAAGGCATTGCAAAGATTTTGTTTTGTGAAAAAATAGCTGAATTGATATCAGTATTAATATATAGAGTTTAATGTATAATCACTATCTGTATTCTCCAACATACTTCCAAATCATACATGTTTATTTTTTAACAAGGACACTTCAATAAATTTGGTGATTGACTCCTTTGGTAAGTATAAATAAATTGACAAATGTATTTACAATTGCGCATAAAATGGTGAAAATTAAATTGTAGGCTTATATGTATAAATGCTGTTTACATTTTCAAATGAATCTCTTGTTTTAGTTGTGTGTGAATACAAATGTAAAATCATGGTAAGTGAGTCTGTCTGTTGTCTTTATTGACTCTTGATGCTTCTGTCCCATTACTGTAATTGCTGGTCATTCTTCATGCTAATAAACACCTGAGTGAAGTGTGAATGCATCTGGACTTTTCCTGATGTCTCTGATAATGAGTGCTATAGTTATGCTGATTGTTTTAGAGCTGCTGAAACTCAGCGTCTGAATGGTTCCTGTAACTGCTTACGTCCTTTGTTTGCTTTATCTTCATCTTTAAGGACGGCCCACTAAAATGTGTATAAAGTTACAGTGTTTCACTGCTTTAGTCACACTTGATGACCGCAGAACCATCTCAGTTAAGAGTCTCCTGGTCTTCGCTTCAAGAGTTTCCAACAGCTGTAACCGGATATTGTAAGTATATGGTTTGTTGTTTTGTTTGTTTTCCAACAGTGAATGGTTTCATGAAAATGTAATCTATGAAATGTATTACATCTAAATAATAACTAGATAATTGTAGAATTGTCATTATTTTATTATTTTAATGTTTTGGGATTATTAGGGTCATTTAAAGCCATTGACTATCACTCTAAATTTGAATTTCTTTATTTCTGTTAATTATTCTCATATTGAACTGGACAACATATCCAAACAGAAAAACCCCTGGTGAAGCTGAGATCCTCGTGACGCACTATTATAAAGATGGCATTTATTAAAGAGGAGAGTGAAGACGTGAAGATTGAAGAAGCATTCAGAGTAAAACAAGAAGATAATGGGGAACAAACAGGTGGTTAGTGCACATTGAAGCTATAATAACAATACTGAATAAAATTCATAGCATCAGAAACCATTTGCAAACAAAACAGATCATTATACTAACATGCCTTCTCCGTGTCTCTTTAGATAAAAGCTCAATAAGAACTACAATCAGCAAAAGAACATTTATTATACCAAAAGGTAAGCAACTAATACACACATTATCAATAAACATACAATAAACTGCACAACTACACAATAGTGATTCTCCACATGGGAACAAACGACATCACAAGCGGAGCGTCTGCATCGACTGTCGTCCAGAGAATGAAAACTCTCATATCAAGAATCTCACAAGTTAATTAACACTATAAAATAATTTCTCAAAAACAGAAAAGTAATCCAAAACCTACACAAACTGTTTTCATACTTTCAGCGTTTCCTCTGGCATTTTTGCCAGTTTTCATCACGTACAAGAAGTACTTAAACATCTCACATTGAAGTCTTTTAACACAAACATGAGTTTGTTTAATACATCTGTGAAGCAATAAAGTATAATTTCACTTAACAACAAAAGCTCACTTTTTTCTGGTCTTGTTTTTGTGGCAAATAGCTTAGCAACCTTCTTAAATTGTGAAAAGTCTGTGATTTAATAGGGCTGTGTATCACCAATAATCTGGTGATATGATACGTACTGTATGGCAATAAAGATGTTAGGAGACATATATTGCAATACTGTAAGATGACATTGTATTTGACTTTTAAATATCAAAACAAGAAGATATAGGAAAAATATATTTTAAGGAAAAAGCTCAATTTAGTGCAGCTATAGATGAGTACAACATGGCAGCACCTGAAAAACTGTAGTCAGCTGAAACAATTCTGGTAAATTGACTTCGGAGCAGCCGGCGGGCTTGACTTCATGCCTCCTCCATGGCCGCAGGGAGAAACAGGAAAACAAAAGACTTTCAATAAACGGAAAACAAAACCGGCGAGAAGGGGCGTCGCTTACTCTATTGTTTCGGTCTGGTATTCTGTCATGATACTGCTACAGTGGAGGAGCACAGAGACAAAGGAGATTCAGAATTCATCACAGTCTTTATTAAATCCAAATAAAGACACACATGGAACGGGCAGGAACACACACGTAGCATTGGGGTTAGACGTATAATACCAGACGCAGGACATGGGAAAACACAGGGCTAATATACTCTGAACTAAATGGGGAACACATGGAATCAGTGTTGTTTTTTAAACATAATACCATAGAGAGAGAAGAATCGCCCGGTTAACTAATGGAGCATGTGGGGGAGGAAAACACAAGACACAGAACACAGTACTGACATGGACCTAATCTGATATGGAGAAGAAGGCTGTTCCAAAGTTTCAGGCCATCGATCACAAGATCTCGGAGTTCTGGAAAGAGTGTCCAGATGGAGAAGTTTGGTCAGATACTGAGGGACCAAATTTTTGAGGGCTTTATAAACAAAGTAGAATTTAAAAATGTATTCTACATTTGACAGGGAGCTCTGTTTTCCTTTCTGCCACAAATAGAATACACATTAATACCATATGAAATAGATGCAGGAACTGACATCAATGGCTGCTTATTACTTAAGGAGAAATTAATCTTGCATCTTGTAATATCTTCTGTAACTTTAGCCGATGAGATGAACTTTAATAAACAGAGAATACTATAGAAATGTAGAACACTTCTTCTTAAAGTGGTTGCAGGACCTTTCTTTGGCTTGGGAGCCCCCCCCCCCCCCCCCCCCCCCCCAGAACTTTTATTTTCCTAATAAAAGTCTCTACTAAAGCACCTCTTTTTTGGCAATACAGAGGTCTGAACGGGTAGGTGAAAATTCCTGCAGGGTACTGCTTTTTTACTGTGTTGAGGAAGTGTATCAGTGAAAGAGCGAGTAACTGACAGGTCACTCAGGAAGAGTGTAGAGTAGTCTGTGTAAATGTATGTGTCTGTCTGAGTGTATTTGTGACTTGTGGTTGTATGAGAAAATAAACTCTATATCTGGTGGAGCAGGAGATGCGCAAAAGATACAATTTGTATCTTGTTATCCCTGGGACACAGTATGAAAGTTAATCCACTACAGAGTTTCAGAGATTTAGACTTGAGTTAACTAAAAGATAACTTGTGTATGCTCTCCGACAGCAAATGCAATGAGTTTGCTTCCTTCTTTTCTGAGAAGATCAATAATATCAGGAAGGCGATTAGCACATCCCCAAGTTATGCAGAGGTTAGACATATTCGACCACAATATCAAAAAGAAGATAATATGTCTGCTTTTGAAGAAATTGATAGCAAAACTTTGGAAGAAATAGTACAGCAACTTAAATCGTCAACATGCTATCTTGACACACTTCCCACATATTTTTTCAAAGGGGTGCTTAACTGTTTGGAAGCAGAAAGCCGCTCTTTAGAAAACCCCCCCCCCCCCCACCTCCCACCCACCCCCCCCACCCCCCCCCCACCCCCCCCCCCCCCCCCCCACCCCCCCCCCCAACCCCCCCCCCCCATCCCTCCCCCCACCACCCCCCCCCCCCCCAAACACAAAAACCCACCCCCCCCCCCCCAACACCCCCACAAAAAACTGCGTGAACGCCATCACTTCTTTTGCGGATTTTCAAACTCCCTGAAAACTAGCAGTGTTAAACACCTTACTGTCCCCCCCCCAAGAGAAATCTGATAAAAAACCATATTTTCTTTTTTTGAGCAACTATAGACCAATATCAAATCTTCCTTTTTATAGGCAAGATTATTGAAAATGTAGTCTTTAATCAGCTGAACAAATACTTAAACTCAAATGGATACCTGGACAATTTTCAATCTGGTTTTCGACCGCATCACAGCACAGAGACAGCACTCATTAAGATAATAAATGATATTCGCTTAAATTCTGAATAATAAAATATCAGTGCTGGTACTACTAGAACTCAGTGCCCCCCCCCCCCATGCTGCGTTTGATACTGTCGCAAATACATACTACTAGAGAGAATGGCAAAACTTGGTTGGGCTTTCTGGCATGGTAGTTAAATGGTTCAGGTCATACTTAGAAGGCAGAGGTTATTATGTGAGTATAGGAGAGCATAAGTCTAAGTGGACGGCCAGGACATGAGGAGCCACACAAGGCTCAATTCTTGCATAGCTCTTGTTTAGGCTTTTTATGCTCCCACTAAGTCAAATAATGAGAAAGAACCAAATTGCCTATCACAGCTATGCAGATGATACCCAGATTTACCTAGCCTTATCTCCAAATGACTACAGCCCCATTGACTCCCTCTGCCAAGGCATTGATGAAATTAAAAGTTGGATGTGCCAGAACTTTCTTCAGTTAAACAAAGAAAAACCGAAGTCATTGCATTTGGAAACAAAGATGAACTTCTCAAGGTGAATGCATACCTTGACTCTAGGGTTCTAACAACTAAAAATCAAATCAGGAATATTGGTGTGATTCTGGAGACAGAACTTAGTTTCAATAGTCATGTCAAAGCAGTAACTAAATAAGCACATCGTCATCTCAAAACATTGCAAGAATTAGATGTTTTATTTCCAATCAAGACTTGGAGAAACTTGTTCATGACTTTATCACAAGCAGGGTGGACTTTTATAATGGCCTCCTCACCAGCCTTCACAAGAAGACCATTAGACAGCCGCAGCTCAACCAGAACGCTGCTGCCAGAATTCTGACTAGAACCAGAAAAGCTGAACATATCACAGCAGTCCTCAGGTCCTTAAACTGGCTTCCAGTTACATTTAGGATTAATTTTAAAGTACTTTTACTCATTTATAAAACACTCAATGGCCTAGGACCTAAATACACAGCAAATATGTTCACTGAATATAAACCTAACAAACCACTCAGATCATTATGATCAAGTCAATTTGAAATACAAGAAGCCGTTCACACAAAACAAGGGGAATGCTGCACTTTTAGTTATGTATGCACACGCCCAGTGGAATCAGCTTCAGAGAGATCAGATGTGCTAAAAATTAGTCACATTTAAATGCCGACTCCCAAAACTAATCTGTTTAGCCTGCTGCATTATTGAATGGCACTGTGACGATGTCCGTAACTGAATTGCAACGTATATTATATGTATAATCCGTTTTCTTAAATTCATTTTGAAACTCTTAAATCAATTTTTTTTCTAAATAATTTCATAGGTTTTAATCTCCTTGTTTTATGTTGTGATATGTGTTTTTATTTTATTTTCATGATAAAGCACTTGAAATTACCATTCGTGTATGAAATCGTGCTATACAGATAACTTGCCTTGCCTTGCCCTTCCTTGCCCGACAATGTGAATGAAGGAGCCAGATTGGGGCCTAAGTTATAGAAATTGCATGTCGAAAGCCATAGAATAGTTGTATTACTGGAGCTGACAAGATGTGAGAGCAGTGCGGATCCATATGCAAGCTTATATGTGGAGAAGACAGAGACGCTGCCGTCATTAAAACAGGCAGGTCAAACAGCCTTAGCAAACAGGTATATGGCGGGAAAGAGACAAGAATAATCCTAGGGCTAGCGTGGGTCGACGAAAGGCAAACAGAGTCACAGGGGCAAGGCTAAAGAGAGGAATCCAGGAAAACAGGCGAAGATCAAAAACCGGCGTACAGAAAACAGACAGGACAAACTAAGTAGGCCCGTGGAAATGATTATGAGGCTCTGCTAGTGTAGTATCAAAAGATAATGCGCTAACACAATACCGGCTGCCGAAAGCAGCGCGATCAGATGTGAAGTAGTTAAATAGTGATGCGGCGAGGGATATGAAACAGCCTGGTGCAATCAGTTGTTAACAGCTGTGTGCAATACCGTCGCCTGAGTGCCCATCAGAATGAAATGAATGATGGGATATGTAGTGTGCGGGGTGATGTGCAACAGTGTGTAGTGCAAGAGTCAATTAAATGGAAAGGGTGACCTCTGGTGGTAAATAAACGGAAGTCCATGGAGTTATGAATTCAGTGGTTGTTTTATTTTAGTGACAGCAGCCCCCCCCCCCCCCTAAGGAGCGGCTGACCAGACGCTCCAAACACTAAACGATCCAGGTTGGCGGTGGAGCGGAGGCGGAACAGGGGAAGGGACGGAGGGCCAGGTCCAAGGATAAGAGAGACCAGGGACTGAGGCAGAGCCGGCGGAGCCTGAGGACCACCAGAACAGACCACACTGGAGGGAGGTCCGGAGCCAGACAGTAGACCACCACGGCGGGGTAGAGGACCAACAGAACCAGACAGTAGACACCACGGCGGGGCAGAGGACCACCAAAACCAGACAGTAGACCACCACAGCGGAACAAAGGACCACCAAGCCAGACACGTAGGACCAACATCGGCTGGGGCGGCAGAGCGACCACCACGGCCCCCGCAATGAGGACAATCACGCGGAGCAGAGCCCACACCAGAACCAGACAGTAGCACCACCACGCGCGGGGGGGCTAAGAGCGACCACTAAGCGCGCGAGCAGAGGACCACCAAAGCCAGCACAGTTAGACCACACGGGGGAGCAAGAGGACCCCACGGCGGAGACCACAGAGGACCCAACACGAGCGGAAGCGGAGGGCCACCATGCGGTCAAGCAGCAGAAGGAACCGAGAACCCCCTTGGTGAACCACCTCGATCAGGAGACCATGGCGGAGAATGTAACAACGAGAGAGTAGAGACAGACAACAGAGACAGAACATTGGGTTTGATAGACAAGACTGAGCATTCAGGGGAAGCCTCCCTGGCAGACACAAAGCACACAAAAAATTCACAAACGGCCTCCATAGCCAGAACAGGACAGGATGAGGATTCCCCGACAACCTCCATAGCCATGACAGGACGAGCAAAGAGTTCGCAAACGGCCTCTATAGCTGTATGACAGAGACGACTGAGCTAGGCGAAGCTCGCAAAATGGGCCCTCTCTAGCCGTGCACAGGACGAGCAGGGAGCTCGCCAAAGGCCCTCTATAGCTGACTGGCAGGAAATGAACAGGGAGTTCATGCAAACTAGTCTCCTTAGCGTCGACAGGGATAGACAGCAGCTCATAGACGCCCTCCTTGCGCCCGGAACAGCCGACAGAGGACGAGTTCTTGATGCGCCTCCTTGGCGAGAACAGAACAGAGCAGGTGAGAGTTCATAGACGCCTCCTCTGGCCGGAACAGAACAGTGCAGGCGGTTCATAGACGCGCCTGCCTTGGCCGGAAAAGAAAAGGCAGAGAAATGTGTTGCCTGGAATGCGCCACCACCACTGCCCAAGCGAAACTGAGGCATAGTGACGGCAGCCTCTGGGAAGAGTCTGCCAGCCTGCGCCGCCACTACTGAAGAGCGCCTTCCATGAGACACCTGCTAACTCGAGACTGTTACTGTTTTTTTTCACTTACGCACGTAAGCCGAATCCTCTGGAGATGTTGCTAGCCGGGACGCTGACCTCTAGCCAAATCGCTGTGGGTGGGAGTACGCGACCCAGATACCCTAAAGCGACCCCCATATGAGGAAGCTGCTGCGATCAGGAGGCGCGGAAGATGAGGCTCAGGAACAGCCGAGGGCTAAAGTGAGTGGGAACGATTTGGGCGATACCAGCAGCGCGTGCGAGACACCAGATTGGGATACCGACGAGACAGACCCAGACAATTCTGGTGCCCAAAAGACAGGAGCTGCCATGACTCGGGATGCATCAGCTGTGATACTGATGCCGACGCTGAATCTGGTATGCAGCAGCTGCCACGGACTAAGCAACATGAATCGAGAGGACTAGCCCTGAGACGTGCGTGACTCTGATGCAGCTTGAGCCAGGCGCCGACTCTAGAAGGTCAGGTGTGAAGCCCCCCTGAAGGTGGCTCTGACGAACAGATGAGATGGAAGCAGGCTATGGTTCATGAACAGCGGTGATGCCTTTTTTTTTTTTCTTTTTTTCTTTTTTTTTTTTACCGACGTGAATCCTGCCATGACTAGCTGAGACGTGAGTGACTCTGGATGCAATAGCGGGAGGACATGGCGATGATCTAGAAGGCTCAGCTGTGACGTGACGTGACTCTGGATGAATAGCTGAGACTTGATGAGGTTCTGGCGGATCAGCTGAGACTTGACTGGACGCATGAAGATCAGTTGTGACTTGACTTGCCTCATGAAGATCTGCTGTGACTTGACTTGACTCATGAAGATCAGCTGTGACTAGACTTGACTCATGATAATGAATTGTAACTTGACTTGACTCATTATGATCAACTGTGACTAAACTCGACTCAGGAAGATCAGCTGTGACTTGACTTGACTCATGACGATCAACTGTGACTTGACTCATGAAGATCAGCTGTGACTAGACTCGACTCATGACGATCAACAGTGCCTAGACCAGACTCAGGAAGATTAGCTGTGACTTGACTAGACTCATGATCATAAACTGTGACTTGATTTGACTCGTGATGATCAACTGTGACTAGACTCGACTCAGGAAGAACAACTGTGACTTGACTAGACTCATGACTATCAGCTGTGACTTGACTAGACTCATGAAAATCAACTGTGACTTGACCTGACTCGTGAAGATCAGCGGTGACTTGACTTGACTTATGACGATCAACTGTGACTTGCGGTGCCGTGCTGCTGTTGGCGGGGGCGATGCCTGTCTGCCATTTTGTGATCAGACTCATCTGTCGCCGGCATTTTGTGAACGTAACCTAGTGCGGGGGCCATTACAGGAGTGAGTGTGGGGTTGCGTTCCTCCGTGATACCCACAGTGAATGGAGAGCCAACAGTCAACAAAGAAAAATTTAAAAAAACAACTCAGTGATGAACGCGGACCCTCGCGAATGAGTTTAAATTTGAGCGGTTGATCAATGCCAGTACAGAAGAAATCTATCAAAACATAGTCCGGTAAATCAGAGTGATAGGCAATGTCCAGATACTCTTGAATGTAGTCCTCGAGCGAGCGGGTGCCCTGCTCGAGGGCTAACAACAGCCTTGCAGTGTCCATACCTGGCCGATGTCCATATGAGAAGCTGCTGGATCCTTGTGTGGCTGAGTATTCTGTTACAGAGCTGACAAGACGTGAGACGTGCGGATCCATATGCAAGCTTTTATTTAGAAGACAGAGACGTGGTCATAAAACAGGCAGGGTCAAACAGTAGCAAACAGGTATATGGCTGGCAAGACACAAGAATAATCCTAGGGCTAGTGTGGGTCGATGAACTGCAGACAGAGTCATAGGGGCAAGGCTAAAGGGAGAAATCCAGGAAAAACAGGCGAAGATCAAAAACCGGAGAAAACAGACAAGGCAAAACTAGGCTAAGGCAGGGAAACTAATGAGGGCTCTGTAGTGTAGCTATCTAAGGATAAGCGCTAAACAATACTCGGCAGAGGGAAGGGATCAGAGTGAGTGTTAAATAGTGACGGAGTGATATGAAACAGCTGTGTGCAATCAGTGAAAAAGCTGTGTGTAATCAGTGCTGTGTGCAATCAGTGCAGTGAATGATGGGATATGTAGTCCGGGGTGATGTGCAACAGTGTGTAGTGCGAGAGTCAATGTAATGGAAAGGGTGACCTCTGGTGGTGAATAAACGGAAGTCCATGGACTGAATTCGTGACAATAGTAATGGAACTTGTTGATGCAATGTTCAAATATATTAATAAAATAAAAGGAATTATTTTATGTTGGTTGGGAAAATTAATTCACCATTACTAGATTATTCTGAACCATGTATGCAAATATAAAAGAAAAAATTATGATTGAAGTCTTTATTTTACCATATACATGTCATGTTGTTGTAAAAGAAAGGATTATTTCGTTTTATTGTAGTATGCTTAGATAATAAAGGTAGCTGCTTTCTGCATTTTGCAAAGAAAAAACTGCTTGTTTTTCTGCAATGAAGAACTTGCTTTACTAAAATAGAATTAGGGAACTGCTGTTTTTAACCAGATGTGATTGTTTTTATTAAGGGACCATTAAAAGAGATGGTTGAAAAGTGAAAATTAAATAAAGAGCTGATTGCTCAGACACAATTTGGTAATAGTTTACAAAGGTTCAATTTGATTAATGCAGTCTCTAAGTGTTAAAATTTCAGATGACTTCTGGAACAGTGCCTTGACAAAGGGAAGCAATGAACTGGAGTCTGTCTAACAAAGTGGTGAAGAAGCAAAGACAGCTGCAGAGAGAAGAAGAGGGGAGGGGCTGATAGACACTCACCTCCCCTCCTGAAAGAGGTGTGCACACTTCAGTATGAAGAAAGACTGACTTAATGCAGGAAAAGGTGATTCTTTCACTTGAGACTTTTCCTGAGGGTGAAGCGAACATCCTGAAATGCAAAACTCTGGCAGAAGCAATCAAGAGCCAGACTGAGGAGAGTCAGAGAAACAACGGAGACCATACACCACAACATCAGGCCTTTGAGTGCCATCACAGACTTGACAACCCAGTGCAACAGCCAAACAGATTCAACAGACTGATGATCTAACCAGATGGACTTTCATCCCTTCACTTTGCGTGCACAGGTGCTGCATATTTAATGATCACTATAGAGACTGCTTCAAATTTTGTTAATTATTTTATTAACTATATTAATATTGATTATTCACTGGTCTCACGGCAGTTCTTTGTATTCTGTGTTTTAACTAACATTCTCAATCTGCTTTTCAATAGGTACCAGTCCAGCCTTATGTCTTAAAGAAAAAGGCATTTTGACAGACAAAAGTGGGTGCTTGACTCACCAATCAAATAAAAATGGAGCTGGATTTGGTATAGTGAGGGCTATTTCATTAACCAACTAGGAGGAAATGCACAACTGAATTATTGACAACAATGCTGAACTCTTTGGGGAAAAGAATAAAAAAGGTAGACAAGATGTCTAATAGAAAAAAGTATGGCTGATAAAATAAAAATATGATCACCGTTTGTTTAATAGTAATTTTTCTAGGACTAAATTGAATAAAATAATAATAAAAAAATTACTCCAAAATCATGAAATTAAATATGCTGTCATCACTGGGGATAACAAGATGGAAATATTGATGGGAAATAAAAATGGGAAAACTGCATAGTTTGCTTTTAAGCAAGACCAGTCTTATATATTGTACCAATACTCATACACAGTTCAAGTTGTAGAATATTTCATGATGAATGGTTTAAGACAAGGGTTCTCAAACTTTTCCATTCCACCTAAACAAGTATAATAATTCAAGACCAACCAAAATATTTGAGATAAAAAAACAATTGACATTACTGTAAGCTTAATCTTAATAAAAAGTTTAATATGCCAGAAATTAAGTATTTAAAAAAAATAACCATTTTATTTTATAGTAACTGTAATTTCCCTAATAATATTTATGTTTTAATTTCTTCATTTACAGATATTAATAAGTCTATGAAATATGTCCATAAAAAGCTCAAGCTCACTCCGGTGCAGATATTAACTATAATCCGTGCTACAAGTTTTGTTAAACTCGTCGCAGGGTTTAGCACAGAAAAGGCTCTTATGATCCATCCATGTGTGTACGGGAAAGCGGAGCCACAAACTCGTTCAACGCGGCAAGTGGATCGAGTCAATTTAGACACAGCATTTACTTTGCGGTAATCCACACAGAATCGAACAGAGCCGTCTGTTTTAGGAACTAAAACTATCGGGCTCGCCCAATCACTATGGGATTCCTCTATAACTCCCATTTCGAGCATTGCCTCTAATTCGGTCTGAACCACTTTTTTCTTGTGTTCAGGCAAACAATATGGCCACTGTTGTTGTAACAGGCGCTGTGAACTCAGTTCTGATTTCATTTTCTGAAAAGCCTCTTTTTGTTGTGCTTCCCAGCACCATTCATTTTTCTCACAGAGCAGATCTTTGAGTGGGCAGGTGTAGGATGCAAGGTGGGGTAAAAACTTACCCAGATAATTTGCCATCCCCAACACTCTTCTCACTCCTTCAACCCCTGTAGGATCCGGCATCTCTAAGACCGCCCTGACTTTATCTGGATCCGGTGCAACACCATCTGCACCGATGCGGTGCCCCAGAAACATGATGCTGTCAGTCGCGAACACACATTTTTCATTTAAAGTCAAGCCTTCATCTCTCAGTCTCTTAAGAACTCCATACAGTCTGTCGTTGTGCTGCTGCATGTTCTCACCATAAACTACTATGTCGTCTGCATGACACACAACTCCTTCGCAGTCTTCCAACATCTGCGACATACGACGCTGAAAATGCTCTGGGGCCGAGGAGATACCGAATGGTAGACGATTGAACGCATACCTTCCGTATGGGGTGATGAATGTCGTCAAGAGTGAGCTTTCCTCCGACAATGGAATTTGCCAAAAGCCAGAAGTAGCGTCCAGCTTTGTAAATACTTTAGCCCCAGCAAGCATTGTGAGCATCTGATCAACAGGTGGGAGGATGTGACGTTCTCGCCGCACCCACTTATTTAGGTGTGTCAAATCCACACACAGCCGAATCTTCCCTTGGGCCTTGGGCACCTCCACCATGCCCGCACACCATGGGGTGGGCTGAGTCACTTTAGAAATCACTCCCATTTCTTCCATGCATTTTAACTCCACTCTCACCTTTTCTCTCATGCAGGGGCACCCGGTGTGGAGAAGATAAAGCATGTGGGACAGCCACTGGCTCCAACTCGATTTTATATGGCTTCTTTAATTTTCCTAAGCCTGAGAACACAGATGGGTATTTGGCTATAATGTCCTCCTGTTGCTCTTGCACAGTGTGGAGACGCTGTATGTGTGTGAGGGCTTTGATTGCAGGCAGCCCTAATAAGGGCTTTCGACAGTCCAACAACTACATAAATATCCTGTTCAGTAGTTTTGTCTTTTATACATAGCTGCCCTCTAAACCACCCCTTCACATCCAGTCTCTGATTACCTGGTCCGAACAGCACTTTTCTGGGCGGCTGCAAAACTCCATGTTTCTTTGTGGAGTAAATGCTGCTCGGAATTGCTGTGACCGCAGCCCCCGTGTCCAGTTTGAAAACTGTATTTTCTCCATTCATCATCATTAGTTCATTCCACCCATCAGTTCCTTGTCGATGCACCTCTCCAAGGAAAGCAAAATTCACCTCCTCATCCTCTAGTTGCCCCTCTGTGATGTTATGGACCCCTTTAGCTGACCTGCATTTTTTTGCAAAATGCCCTTTTCTATGACATCTCCTGCAGTCAGCCTCTAGCTGGACATTCTTTCCATGCGTGTTTCTTAAAGTTCCCACATCTACCACATCCAGATGATTGGCTCTCTACCTTGCTTTTCAGTGTCTTTTCAGATCTCCTGTCTTTTTTGTATATAGCTTCAACCTGTCCTATCGGTTGCTCTCCTCCGCGTAATATTGGCTGTTGTTTTTTCACCGCAGCACTCTGTCTCACTCGCGTGATCGCTTTCTCCAGCGTCAAATCCACGGCTAACTGTAAGCTCTCTGACAATTTCGCATCGCGGATCCCAACTACGATCCGATCCCTTATCAAATCTTCCTTCAGGGCTCCGAAATCGCATCGCTCTGCGAGTGAATGAACTGCTGTAATGAATGACTCAACGCTCTCTCCCGGCTCTTGATTCCGCTTGTTGAATCGTGCTCTTTCGAAGATAACATTCCGCTTGCTAACGCAGTGTTTATTAAAAGCTTCTGTAACGGTGACATATGATTTCTTCTGTACGTCCGTTAATGGCAACACGTACAATATATCTTCGGCATCATCTCCCGCCGCATACATGAAACTGTTCACTTGATATTCCTCTGGCTGCTTATCCAACCCTGATGCGATTCTGTAGCACTCAAAACGCTTCATCCATCTCGGCCATTCACTTGTATTGGAAAAGTCAAACTTGCCAGGCGGGGCTAGCTGCGCGGCTAACATCGGAGGGGCTGGCGTTTCTCTCTCCATCTTCCCCCCGCTTTCAGACGTATCTTCCTTTAATGGGTTCTTTGCAGGTTTAATACCTTGAAACCTGTCTACTATTCTGACACCATGTTGCGTTAGCTATCTTTAATAATGAGCCAGAAACCAACGTAATGTTCACGTTCAGAACTTTACTGAGGAACTCCCGTCATACCCCAGTGTCCCCCTTTTAGCCCCCGTACAGCATCAACATTACACAGAAGGTTCCCTTTATACAACAGTGGTGACATGATTCCGTAGCTGACTCCTCAGGAGGAGACGGTCCTGGCGCTTGCTGGACACTCTGGGACATCCTGAAGACTTCTTCACTGCAGTCGAACCTCTCTCCTTGAAGTTCTTGATGATCCGGTAAATGGTTCTTTCAGGTGCAATATTCTTTGTAGCAATTTCCTTGCATGTGAGGCCATTTTGATGCAAAGCGGTGATGGCTGCACGTGTTTCTTTGGAGGTAACCATTGCTAACAAGAACACAATGATTGGAAGCGCTTCTTCCCTCCTTTTATAGAAATCAGTCTGCTCTTACAATCTATTTAGTCTGATAGTGATTTTACCTGACTAGTACCCATTCACACTTTCACATGTGCTGCTGATATGATTAGTCAATTAATGTTAGATGGTCATTCTGTGAAATTATTTGTGAAAAGTTAATTTTTTGGCCAATTAAGCTTTTAGCAATTAATTAAAATGCATCTGATCATTCTACACAATAATCTAGAAACAATGTGAATGAACACCACAACAGCTTAAGCAGCCAACTTTACAAAACAAAATTTATACCACTGCCAAAACTTTTGGCTATGACTGTAGAACGGTAATTAAAGCCTCTAAAGCACACCAGTAAAGGTGTGTGTATTGTAGGAGCTAGAGGACGTATGATGACGTGTAACGGTATAGTAGTGGTGTCCCATTTCTTAGGGGAATATTTTCACCCCTACCCCCCGACACTCTGTTTCAAGGGACAAGGGGAAGGGGTAGTCGGAGGAGTAGGTGAAGTGGAAGGGGTATAAAATAGAATTGGGAGTGGGCCTGTGTCACCATGAAATCCAAATGTCACCATGAAATCAAACATGACAATTCATTATTTTTTGGAAAAATTCAGTTTATTGAAATGATTTAGCCGTGCACTCTTAAAGCAAACTGGAAGGTTGTGGTTCACTATTGGTGATTGATGTAAGTGACAGGTAGTTCTATCCTCCTGCGAGTAAAGGCATAGGCTCGTTTAAGGTGAGCAAAATCTTTGCTGACTCAATCACTGGTGTTCGCTATGGGATGCATGTTGGTTATAAATGTGTCTGGGTGTAGTCCGACTTGCTCTGATCTTTTCATTATTAATATTATTATTATTTTAATCTAGACCTGTCACTGCCAAATACGTTGTGGCAGGCGCGACGCTTAGGTGCCGCACGCTCCATTATGGATTTAACCCTCAAGCATCCTTCGTATAGCAGCCCTTAATTTGTCCTTCGTGGACAAATTTGGGCATGAAGGTCTCACCTGTGATCCCAATTTTTATTTATTTTTTTGTCTTTGATAAAATAAAAACTACAATTTATGCAGTTTTGTTATTTTTATTTGATTTATTTAACTCTAAAAGTACCATATGTTAATGTAAAATATGATTATTATTAGATTAATATTATTGACTTCAGTAAAAAAAAAAAAACATTCCAGTAGTTCAGACAGCCAAAACCATCATGGTGACATGATGGTATAAAAATAGAAAAAATATCAATAGCTACTATATGGCTATAGTACCCACTGGCTGCATATAGGCTGAAATCTATAAACCATTGTTGTAACGAACTTAACCTCTTAAGTTTTAGATTTATCACAAGTTAAAAAAAAAAAACATTTGTGTTGGGTGAGACTATACAAAGAAGCCAAAATATGCTTACAGACTAATCTGACCATGCTATAAGGAAAAGACAAAGTAGGAGACAGAGTAATAATTTCTTTATAACAAAAAAAAAACATCTAATTTCAATAACTCAAAAAAGTCAAATGGAACCACATGGTGCCAAACAGGTAAGAATAAACAATAAACCTAACAAGTAGCATGTAGCAACAGACTTTTTTTTTTAATTTTTATCAACAAATCTTGCAGTAGGACTTTGATTTGACTTTGAAGTGTTTATTTGTGTGTATGTACAGTGGCTGATTTTTATTCGACAAAATTAAAAATAAAAAACTTCACTGTGTTACAGGATCACAATGCTTTGTACAGTATATTGGGTTTGTGTGTTTGTTTATGTGTGTATGAGTGTGAGTGTTTGCCACATTGAGAATGTTGTATAGGCTTACCCCTTCATTTATGTGTATGTTTGATCTGCATTGTGTTGAACTTATTGAACAATTTTAAAAAATGCTCTGAATTTGACTATTTCCAAATAATTTTCTGTGTTACAACCGAGCGGCAACTCTCTCGTGAAGCCAACAAGGAAGTGACTTAAACAGGGTTCGTACACATTTTTACCAATACATTTCCATGACTTTTGAGACAATATTCATGACCTAAATGTTCCATTATTTTACAATAATAATAAAAATCTGTTCAAATTATCATAGCATATGTTAACTAAAATGAATGACTATTAATGCTACTCATTTGCTTTCTTGTTTTAGTAATAAGTACAAGCTGCAACTGCGCCAGACCTTACTCCACATTTCACATCACTGAATAATATTATCATTTATTTAACTGTGTGACCAGGATGGCCATTTTGTGTGTATTTTTGCTGCTTAAATGCTTAAATTTCACGTCATAGCTCAGACACGGGCCAGGCATCAGGCTTGCTTCCTCCTTATGTTTATATTTTAGATATCCATCAATTATTATGGTGATGACAAAGATTTGCCGCGCTGGTGGAAAAACGAGACCGTGCTACCGCGACTGTCAAGAGTGGCTCGGACGGTGTTTAGTGTCCAGCAGCAGCGAGTGCTGGAAGAGTTCCATGTTAAAGCGCACGCAAAGCTTGCCGCAAAACGCCAGCAAGTAATTACCATGATGAATGCTCCAGGGGAAATAGAATATCCGCAGGGTTTCGGTTCATTTTTGTGAAGCGCTCCTGCTCAAGACCGAGACAGCAGAAAGCGTATCCTGTTTGTTTTCTAAAAAAGCACAACGTATGCTGATATTGTGAGTGCACACAAATAAAAGTAGGCCCTTAAACAGTTTTTTTTTTTTTTTCCCCCGAAGGAGTAATACTCTTACCTTTATGAGCAAAAATGACTGGTTGTTTCCACTGTTATAAGAAAAAAATGCAAGTGATCGTGCTGGCGACTCCATGTCCTGCAAAGTGCGCTTTAGCTTCTCTGCACAAACGATTGGATATGCACCTAATAGCACACATTTATCTAGGATAACCATTTAAACTAACATTGTTTTTTAAGCATTTTATATAGGCCTATATATTTTATTTTATTCTCACATCAAGTGGTGATGATTTGAGAAGGCTAAATTAATCAAACATATATGCTCAACTCAGTCCGCCACTGGCCGCTTGGTCGTTACTTAAACAAACTTGAATTTAACAAACAAAAACATTTCCAAAACATGTCTAAATTAACGTAATAAAGAAACGAAAATATATATAACCACTTTTGCCATTAAAAACGAAACTGAACTATTTTAATGGCTACAACAGCAGCTGTGTAATTGGGGAAGAGAGAAAGAGAAAAAAGACACAGGCTCCAGTCGGACTCGGCCAGTAATTCTGATAATCTGTCGGATAAGGGCATATGTTTGAGGCCCGTGCAGGGTTCTGCTAAACTTATTTGGTAGTAAACTCAATACTCATATACGCACGAGCACACTTTGGATGTGACTGTGCACCGCCTCTGGAGCGCGCGAGTACCGAATGGCTTAAAAAGACATGCAAATAAATAATAACATTTTCTGACGATGCAACAATGAAAACGCATTGTATCGCAGCGTGCAGCGGCTCTTGTAGCGCAGACAAGATGCGCCGATGTGAAGCCGTTTGAAGAGAAAGCCAAAGAGAGAAGACGCGTACAGCTGAATCACTCACGCTGTTTTCAAATGACTGATTTGATCAGTCTGTGTGGACTGGACTCAAGTCTGTAGGTTTGATTATTTACTCAAACCTACATGCTATAGGCTATTGAATAAATGTGTGAATATCCATCATTTTAAAAGTCAAAAGCTGCGGGAATGAGTAAAACTATGCGATATAACCTATGCGCAATCCCGCACCGAAATTCAGGACCTGATTAAACACAATTCTATTATACAGAGTTTTGTGAAATAGATTTCAATGACTTTTCCAAAACTTTCTGGGTTTATTTATTTTTCCAAAACTTTTCCAGGCCTGGAAATTGGTGTTTTAAAATTCCATGACTTTTCCAGGTTTTTTATGACCGTACGAACCCTGTTAAACTGTAATTCATCAACTGGCCGCTAGAGGCTGGCTGCAAAAGGGAGTCAATCCCATAGACTCCCCATGTTAAAATGCCCAACTTAACAGCAGAAAAAAACCGTTTACAGCCTGGTTCAAAAAATGATTTGGTCTATATAGCTAATTTTGCCCTTCATGACATTTTTTTATAACTCATCCGTTTAAAATATATTAAGCCTTAAAGTTCTGCATAATTAAGGGCGTGGCCACTTGATGGACCGGTGGATTGCCGCTGCTGTCACCACCGTCGAGCAAGGTGGGAGTGGTTTCAGCAACCAGCTCCCGCATCTTTGCACATTTTCGATTATCCGCCGCCGCCCACTTTGAGCTTCAAAAACGCTATCCAGAAATTACGCTGTGCGTCACGGACATCGTCAATTTTTTATACAGTTATGGTACAACCAATTGGACTCTAAGGGTGCTTTCACACTAGCACTTTTGGTGCGCACCCGGGTTTGATGTCAGAGTTCGGTTCGTTTGGATGATTGTGAACGCTGTCTTCCAAACTCGGGTGCGCACCCGCGAACCGTACCCGAGTCCGCTTAAAAAGGGTGGTCTGGGGTACGGTTCAAGTGAACTCCGGTACGGTAAGTGAACTCCAGTACGGTTCGCTGCTGATGTGAACGAAATCGTACCAAATCACGGAAGTGAACCGCTAATAATGATGTATTATTTGATAAAAATGTGTTTGTGTGTTTCACTCACTTTCCTGATGAGCGTGACTGACGCGCTGCAAGCAGAGAGCTGCATATCTCAATTCTGTTCACCTTCAGAGTACTTTAGAGCATTTGCAGTACATTCGTAAGGCAGACGTAAGTGCCGTTATGTACTGAAGCTTTGGAAAGCTTGGACGCAAACGAACCGCGGTTCGGACCCAAATAATATAATGTGAACACAGTCCAGCGGGGGCAGGGGGAGAGGGGAGCAATCGAACTCGGTTTCGGACCAAGCAATCAAACCAAGTGTGAAAGCACCCTAAGTCAGTGGTTCTCAAACCTCTCCATGAAGTACCCCCAGCACTGCACATTTTGTATGTCTCCCTATATCTCACTTCAGGTCTTGCAGTCTCCACTAATGAGCTGATAGATGAGGGAGACATACAAAATGTGCAGGGCTGGGGCCGGTTTGAGAACCACTGCTCTAAGTGAAGCAACATTACCAAAAAGGGAGGCCAAACATAAGAATAAAATTTACGTAACTTTTAATTTGGAATTAATCAAATAATAATACAAAAATAAAAGTAAAGATATAAAGAAGAAAAAAAATCCAGGGCTGAAGAGGAAAGGATGAACGCCCGCAGTCCAAGTCCTTAGGTTTTATCCCAAACGCAATTACAGGTAACATGCCACACCTGTTCATGCTCTGGAGGAGGCCAGATCATGGAACATCTCCACCTAGTGGATAAATACAAAACACCTTGGTCCGTAACAAGAAAAAGTATGACCGTACATGAATTGTAATTTGGTAACAATCCAGATAAGTGGAAAATCACCTGGAATCTCCTGAACATAATTATTTGCTTCAATATTTAAAATAACTGTGTTGGTGTGTTGGTTTTAACAATGATATATGATATACGGTATTTCAGTAGGTTTTGAAAGCATGGGTCGACTGCTCCAAAGCAAGTTGGAACATCTTGTTTGGACCCTACAGAACATACTGCAGAGCATGTCTTGCTGTTTTATTCACCTGTTTTTCTGGTTTTAGTGTGATAAAGACTTAACCGTGTTCTACAGGCATTTAATATTAAACTCTCACAATATCACAATTTATGTGCATTCATTGATGTTTACAGTCCTGCAAAAATATCACTGTCCATGGTACTAATTCTGTCAGATTATTGAAAAGTACTCAGAAAGCATGACAGCAAACAGGATGTTTATTTTGGGTGAACACTTACAAAAACAAGTGGAAACATTCTTCAAGATGGTTTATAAATAATTTGCGCCTCACATATATATTCAATTTGTACCATCACTGTGTTTTATGGGTTTCTTCAATGACACATCATCCAGTTCAATAGCTTTTGAAAGGAAGGACCCAGTGCTACAGTGCAAGTTGTAAAATATTTATTTGACCATAAAGAGCATACTACAAGTCTTTAATGTGCTATTATTTACTCTAGATGTTCAATTTCTATCATCACTGTATTCTATGGGGTTCTTCATTGAGACACCTTCCAGTTCAATATCTTTTGAAGGAAGACACTGACTTACCCAGTACTGACTTACCTTACACAGTTCAATAGGTCTGGAAAAAACAGATCAAGTCATCCAAGGAAGATTGTAAATTCTTTATTTAGTCTCAAAGACCAAGCTACAATTCTTTATTGTACAAGTTTTTGCTTTATATTCTTCATACCTATTAATGACATGTTGTATGGGTTTCTCCATTGACACATGGTCCACTTCAATAGCTTTAGAAAAAAGGGTCGTAGTGCTCCAGAACGAGTTGGAAAGCGGTTTATTTGACCTTATAGAGCATACTCTTCTGTGTACATATATTTGCCTTTTATGTTTTTCTCAATCACACATTATCCACTTCAATAGCTTTCGAAAGGAGTGACCAACTGCTCTAAAACAAGTTGGAAATCCTTAAATAGTTTACAAAACAAACTACTGTCCAGGTTTTCTTGTCTTTTCATCTCTGTTTTTGTAATTTTGTGTGATACAGAGCTGTGATCCTTATAATGAGGTATGCAACATTGTTGACAAGGTGTTGAATTAACATAAATATATTATTACAAACCCGATTCCAAAAAAGTTGGGACACTGTACAAATTGTGAATAAAAACAGAATGCAATGATGTGGACGTTTCAAATTTCAATATTTTATTCAGAATACAACATAGATGACATATCAAATGTTTAAACTGAGAAAATGTATCATTTTAAGGGAAAAAATAAGTTGATTTTAAATTTCATGGCATCACCACATCTCAAAAAAGTTGGGACAAGGCCATGTTTACCACTGTGTGGCATCCCCTCTTCTTTTTATAACAGTCTGCAAACGTCTGGGGACTGAGTTGCTCAAGTTTAGGAATAGGAATGTTGTCCCATTCTTGTCTAATACAGGCTTCTAGTTGCTCAACTGTCTTAGGTCTTCTTTGTCGCATCTTCCTCTTTATGATGCACCAAATGTTATGGGTGAAAGATCTGGACTGCAGGCTGGCCATTTCAGTACCCGGATCCTTCTTCTACGCAGCCATGATGTTGTAATTGATGCAGTATGTGGTCTGGCATTGTCATGTTGGAAAATGCAAGGTCTTCCCTGAAAGAGACGACGTCTGGATGGGAGCATATGTTGTTCTAGAACTTGGATATACCTTTCAGCATTGATGGTGCCTTTCCAGATGTGTAAGCTGCCCATGCCACACGCACTCAAGCAACCCCATACCATCAGAGATGCAGGCTCTGAACTGAGCGCTGATAACAACTTGGGTTGTCCGTGTCCTCTTTAGTCCAGATGACATGGCGTCCCAGTTTTCCAAAAGAACTTCAAATTTTGATTCGTCTGACCACAGAACAGTTTTCCACTTTGCCACAGTCCATTTTAAATGAGCCTTGGCCCAGAGAAAACGCCTGCGCTTCTGGATCATGTTTAGATATGGCTTCTTTTTTTGACCTATAGAGTTTTAGCCGGCAACGGCGAAAGGCACGGTGGATTGTGACAATGTTTTCTGGAAGTATTCCTGAACCCATGTTGTGATTTCCATTACAGTAGCATGCCTGTATGTGATGCAGTGCCGTCTAAGGACCCGAAGATCACAGGCATCCAGTATGGCTTTCCGGCCTTGACCCTTACGCACAGAGATTGTTCCAGATTCTCTGAATCTTTGGATGATATTATGCACTGTAGATGATGATAACTTCAAACTCTTTGCAATTTTTCTCTGAGAAACTCCTTTCTGATATTGCTCCACTATTTTTCTGCAGCATTGGGGGAATTGGTGATCTTCTGTCCATCTTGACTTCTGAGAGACACTGCACCTCTGAGAGGCTCTTTTTATACCCAAACATGTTGCCAATTGACCTAATAAGTTAAGTAAATTGGTCCTCCAGCTGTTCCTTATATGTACATTTAACTTTTCCGGCCTCTTATTGCTACCTGTCCCAACTTTTTTGGAATGTGTAGCTCTCATGAAATTCAAAATGAGCCAATATTTGGCATGACATTTCAAAATGTCTCACTTTCAACATTTGATATGTTATCTATATTCTATTGTGAATAAAATATAAGTTTATGAGATTTGTAAATTATTCCATTCCTTTTTTACTCACAATTTGTACAGTGTCCCAACTTTTTTGGAATTGGGTTTGTATATGCTGTTTTCAGTATTCATCTAACATTAGACTCACTCAATATCATAATCCATATTCACTGATCAATATTTACAGTCTTGCAGAACTGTTACTGTCCATGGTTCTGAATTTTTCATGTTATTGAAAAACATGTTTTTCAATAACAAAATTTAAGTAAACAATTGGTGAGGCCAAATATGTGGCATTGCCATAAGCTCACCCCTTAACTACTAATGAGACCACTTGCAGATCTGACAAATCTTTATGTTGGAATTCTAAGAATGTCTGATTGGAAACTAAAATACCTATTGCATCACAGGTCATTTTAATCATTGAGGCCTCATGACTGGTTGGTTGGGTAGGTAGGGTTTTCTTTGCTAAAATTAATTCATTTTGATGAGTGGTCCTCAACCCAGTCCTGGAGGGACCCTTAGTACAGAATGTTTTGTATGTCCCCCTCTGGCACACCTCATTCAGCTCTTGCAGTCTTAAAGTAACAGATTAAGGAGACTTACAAAATCTGCATTACTAGGGGTCCTCCAGGAATTTGTTGAGAACTACTGATTTTGAAAATAAGGCACAATCCAGTCTGTTCAGTTATACCTGGTGAACAATGTTACATTGTAATTATCACAAATTCACACATAAATAAAAAAAAGAGGTGAAAATGGGCTATATATGCTCAGTACAGTTAATAATAATTGGTTTATAGTTTGTCATGTGTCACTAAAGAAATCAACACAACACAGGCCCAAATTGAACAACAGAGGCACAAAATGTTTACAAAAAGTTTTGATGAAATTGTTTTAACTATTTCAAAGTTACTGAAGTGCCTGTCCAAATAAACATTCTGTTTGATGTTGTGTTTTCTGAGTGTTATTAATAACATGATGAATTCAGCACCATGGACAGTGACAGTTCTGCAAAGCTGTAAACTCACTCAGTGCACATAGAGAATGATATTGTGTGAGTGCAATATAAAATGAATGCTAAATACAACAGGAAAACATAAAAGAGAGCATATTAAATCGGTTCATTCAACAACGTTAAGTATGTTCATTAGGCTGTGTCATTTTATATTGAAAATGAAATAATCTAAAAAAGGGTATATTTAAAGTCCAAACAAAGATTTAAATGTAATGAGCTATTTATTGGGACAATTTAGCTCATTCTGCAGAATCCTTTGTGTTTTTTTTTTTTTTTGGAGGTTCACATAACATTTTGTGGGAATGTACCCCTGTGGGAGGTACTACTATCTAGTCAGGACAAATTGGAGCAATCATCTGATGAACAGCAGGTGTTAGATAAGTCGAAACTTTAAAAGGTGCAATACTGTTGGTTCTTTAGAGCTAAACAAAAGAGTAAGAAGACTAAGGTCAAAACCCATCAACTCATGGGTAGACATAAAAAAGGACAAGTAGTAAAAAGGACAGATGTATGGGCAGAAGCAGGAGGAAAGGAAGCCGTTGTGTTTCAGTTTTTGAAAGCTGATATTTTAAACAGGGACCAGGGATATTCATCTGATATATGGTCAGATGTATCCATTGCTTTATTTGGTGAGGACACAAGAAAGAATCGGCACTGGTTATGGGTCATATGGACCAAAAACAGAAATGGTGTTAGGGACAAACTAGCTATGAACAATCCAAGTGAGCAAACAACACTGGAGCCAGGAGACATTATGACAAATGAAGGTAAATTATTTTGTCTGCCTCTATAATTATGTCACCCAATAGCAATTGTATATAGTGGACCCACAACACTTTAGCTGTGGCCCAACTTATTGTTAAACAATTATTAATTAATTGCTTTAAGAATCATACTTTCAAACCAAATAGTATTCGGTCTAACCATAATCAAATGTTAACAGACTGTTTTTAAAAGAAATATATTTTTAGCTTTCTTGTAAATAATAGCATAATGTATTAATCATGGACAAAGATATTCAAACCACTGTTGATACCACACAGTGTTCCAGCATTTATTTATTCTTATATTGTTCAGATTTAATTAAAACAAGTGCTGACCATAAATATCTAATTTTCATGTCAAAATAATCATGAATATACACTTACTGTTCAATCTGATCTACCATAGACACGGTAATGAGTTGGAAAGAGGACACTGAGGCAGATATTGTCCAAAATAACATGGATTCACAGGAGGACACAGCAGACCTGGAAAGAGAGAGTGCAACTGAGGATAGTGGTCTAAATAACATTGCCCCAGAGGATACCAGAGTGAACCTGGAAGGAACTGAAACAAGTGAGAATGCACCATTGGGAGATGCTTACCATCACTCTTAATAGAAAGGAAAGGAACAAAATAAGACCTTCGAAAGGTTCCACTAAATTAATGCCACCCTGGACCCACTATCTCTATAATGCATTTAAAAACGAAAATCCCTGTTGCACTATCTTAAATATCAGAACATAAAAGCTGCCCACAGCAGGAAAACAAAATGTCCATATTTAAATATTGTGGCAATTTGCACATTCCCATCATGCCAGCCAAATACAAATTCAAACTGAAAACCAAGCCTGAAAGAATGTGCAAAATGGTAAAGATGCTGGTCAGTCAACATGGACAAATAAAACACAAAGTGTGTGAGAAAAGGTTTAGGCCAGCAACAAACCTCAAAAGAGGAGCACTTGCTAGAGCAATTACACGTGGACCTAGTCATTATTTCTACACAAAATTCAAAACCACACCCAAAGAAGAACTTTTGTGTGGAAATATGTTCAGCTGCCTCAACAGGAATGTGCTGAAGGTAATCCGCTCAGAAATGAGGAAGAACAAACTACTCCACACTGATGTGTTAATGGAAATAAATCTCATGCAAGGCATACTAAGAGGATGTGACACCAGATTTTTTAAACTACCAGGATACATACAGCATTTTAGCATGGACCCCTTTGGTGTTCATATGTACACTGAGCTTGGAATCAGTATTCTTGTCGACCATTTACGCAGTAGGCTTCCTGTGTCCCTTTATCTGGATGCCACTGGAGGAGTGCTCTCAAAAACTGCAGATCAGCCAAAGCGAATCCTATACTACTCACTCACTCTTCCAGGAAGGGGTCGGGATGCTCCCCCTTAACCAATCTGTGAAATGTAATCAAATGAGCATTCGGTACCTCCAATCACATATTGGCTTATGCAATTTACATTGCATTTGTCCAAATACACACACACCAGGTTGAGACGGACTATAGCTGGGCTCTCATGCAAAGTGTTCTGCTAGCTTTCAACAGGGAGCACATCACATCCTACCTAGAAAGAGCTTTTGATATTTGCACAGGCTAAAAAAAAACTCAGGATGACATGAAGCCTTACACTGTGCTGCACATATGTTCTGCTCACATCCTCAAGGCAGTCAGACAGGTAATATCAAAGCAAACTGACGACCAAGGCCTGAGAGACTTTGTCACATTTGCCTTTGCAAGACTGCAGAATGCCTGTTCACTAGCTGAAACAAGACATATCTTTAGTGCACTGTGTTCTGTCCTGACAACTCCAAAAAGCAGTGAAAATCTCAAGGCAAGCCTGCAAATTCTTGAAAGTGTAATTGTTAAACCCAAAGAAGGCAAGCTCGATGAAACAATGGAAATTGGAGATAGGGAAAAATGGGTCTGTGAAGACAGAAACAATGCTACTACACTTGTGGGTAGCTCACCATTCATACTGTATTTCAGACAGCTCTTTGAAGAAGCCAAGGAACACGCAGCAAGTGAGACATCTTCCTCTAAGGACAACAATCCATACTTTTGTCCAGGTAGCATCGACATGCTCTTTGACCACTATCTTGCTATTTTTCCTATGTGGAGTGGTTTGCTGTTAAGACATCTAGAATATGCATCACATGATCAGAAGGACATAAAAACAAAATCACACAAAACAAGAGACACTAATTGCCATGTGGAAAAGTGGTTTGGAATTGTAAAACATACCATCATGAAATCGAAGAAAAAGCTCAGACCAGGAACTTTCATCAGAAAAATGCATTGCTCCCTGCAAACAAGATACACCGAACACATCATTCAGCACAAGCTCTCCGAAGATCTGTTGCTAAAGCCTCGGCCACCAATGGACATCAGTCATTCCCAGGAAACATATATTACAAAAACACAATTATCATGGAAAGAATCCAAATACTTTTCAGCACCACACAACATACCAGTTCCACAAAAAAACAAAGGACCCAGAAGTGTAGAAAGGACCTGGCAAAGAGCCAGGCAACAGGTTCAAACCTGGACCAGCATTATCTACCTGCAGAGATACTATCTGTAGAAGATCAGGTAATACTGTCAATAATGTAAACATTTAAAACTGTGTACTACATTTAATCAATGAAGTTGAGGAAAAGTTATTCATAAGGCAGATGTTATTGTAGGTTGAAATGCTATGGACAAAACCCTCCACAGATCTGGTTGTTGCCATTCTGAGGTCCCCTGATCACAAACAGGCAACCAAAACAAACCTCTTGCATCATAGTGCATTCCAAACATTGAGGCCCCATGACTGGTTATTTGGAGAGGTATGTCTATCGGGAATAAAGTATGAATGCACCATTTGAACAAATGTAATTTGTGCCATACATTAATTTTTATTGCTAAAAATCATCTAATATCTTTGTTATGTTTTAGAATAAATAAAAATAAAAACTGTTTAAAAGAGTTATCGGATGAATATTTTAGAATAGAGTTGATCTTATTCTTTTACACTGGCCAAATAGTATTTCAGTTGTTTAAACAATTCAACATATTTTTGCTATTTTTAGTGGAAACAGATAGACCTGTATTTATTGCAGTGTAAATACAATTGTCTGACTCGGCGTGTCACTGACAAAGTATTTGAAAAGCAAACTGACATCTACAAACAACCCCCCCCCCCCCCCCCGTGCAGCTGCCTGCGGTTGCATTGATTCAACTGGACAATGGACCGTCCAACCACCCAATCTAGCAGTGTCCGCCATAATATCGAAGTAAGTGCGCAGCATTGATTATTAGTCTCGCTACAAAAATATTTTCTCGTAACATGAGATCTGCAGTTTAGTTTAAATATTAATTATTGTGCACCTATAGCACTCTTCGCTGTCATTAAAACATAACATGCCACAGGAAAAGTGATCAAGCGCATCCTGTCACGGTTATGCTGTGCTAGAGGAGACTCGAACACTTTAATCAATCCACAACAGGGTAACAATCCAAAACAGGGTAGGAGCACACGCACAGGGTAACACTGACAGCGACAATAACCGACAAACTAGACTACAAGAGACAGGAACTGATATAGGGCAAATAACGGGGGGCAGACAGGTGAGCACAATAAGGTGATTAACTGATAATGAGAACAGGAACAACCACATAAGGACACAGAGGGAGAAACCACAATAGACAATCCACAGGGGTGTGACAGATCGCCCGCCCCCCGGAAGGCACGTCCCGCGGCGTAACAGTATCATCGGGGAGGGGGGGCGGGTGCCCTGGAGGCTGGTGCAGGACTGGAATCGGGTGGAGACAAGGAGAGCCTCCATGGCAGATCAGGGAGCCATGGCGGAGCAGGCAGACTAGAGAGCCATGGCGGCTCAGGGGACTCAGGAGGCCATGGCGGATCCTTAGCTGGCTCGGCCACGGGTATATGGTCCCCCCCAAAAAATGTTCTTGGGGAAAATTAGGAATTCTGGGGGGCGCTCTGGAGGAGCGGGCTCTGGAGGGCGCGTGGAGGAGTGGGCACTTGAGGGTGCGACGGGACCAGCGGAGGCGAAGGAGGCTCAGAGAAGCGTGTTAGCGCGGTTTCTGGGGTGAGTATGGGTGCCGAGAACCCCGGGAGCAGCGCCATGTCCATTATCGCCGCCTGACACGCTGGAGCGAGCTCTGGGTCTGGAGCCGACACTGGAGCGAGAACTGGGGCTGGAGCCGACACTGGAGCGAGCCTCTGGGGCTGGAGCCGACACTGGGCTTGACTGGGGATCAGGAGCCCTCCTTGGGCTTAACTGGGAATCAGGAGCCCTTCCCGGGCTAAACGGGGAATCAGGAGCCCTCACTGGCCTTAACTGGGGATCTGAAGCCCTCCCTGGGCTAAACAGGGAATCAGGAGCCCTCCCTGGGCTAAACTGGGGATCAGGAGCCCTTCCCGGGCCCCAAACTTGAGATGCGAACGTTGACGACGAAGCGAGATGCGTACGGACGAACGTAGAAAGACGACAAATGTCGACGGCGAACGTCGAGTTTTGAACGTCGAACTTCGAGATGCGAACGTTGACGACGAAAGTCGAGTTGTGAACGTCGAAAGTCGAGATGCGAACGTCGAACGTCGAGATGCGAAAGACGACGTCGAACGTCGAGATGCGAACGTCGACGTCGAAAGTCGAGATGCGAACGTCGAGAGTCGAGATGCGAAAGTCGACGTCGAAAGTCGAGATGCGAACGTCGAACGTCGAGATGCGAACGTTCGAAAGTCGAGTTGTGAACGTCGAAAGTCGAGATGCGAATGTCGAACGTCGAGACGTGAATGTCGACGGCGAACGTCGAGTTTTGAACGTCGAACTTCGAGATGCGAACGTTGACGACGAAAGTCGAGATGCGAACGTTGACGACGAAAGTCGAGATGCGAACACGAGATGCAAAATGTCGACCGTCCAGATTTGAACGTCAAACGTCGAGTTTTGAACGTCGAACGTCAAGATGTGAACGTCGAACGTCGAGATGCGAATGTTGACGACGAAAGACGAGATGCGAACATCGAGATGCAAATGTCGAACGTCGAGATTTGAACGTCGAACGTCGAGATTTGAACGTCGAACGTCGAGATTTGAACGTCGAGATGCGAAAGTCGACGACGAAAGTCGAGTTGTGAACGTTGACGACGAAAGTTGAGTTGTGAACGTCGACGTCGAAAGTCGAGATGCAAACGTCGAGATGTGAACGTCGAACGTTGAGATGTGTTTGGGATTTTTTTTCTTTTTACGCCTGTTGGACTATACCAGAAAAGTATTGATCCATCTCCTTTCCAGGAGAGTAGCCTCTTTGGGCATTGGGCTGAGAATGTGGAGGACCAGGAAGTAGGGAGATTGACAAAAGGATATTCCTGTTTGTTTTGTTCCCTTCTAAGAGATTAGCCTAACTGGGCGTTGGATAGTTAGGTTTGGGAAGGCTAGGTTTCAGGTCCATAAGTCTACGAACGGTAGGTTTTGGGTAAGTGTTGGTTCAGTGCTAGATTTTGATCTTTTTAGCGATGAGGTCCTTGTTGTTTATTTGATCTCTCGATGTTGATTTTGGTAGGCAGACTTTGCCATGTTAGATCTGAAAGTCAACTGGATCTGGGAACGCAAAGTTTTTGGCTGAACTTGCTCCGGACCAGCGAATCAAACTGCAACTCGAAAGTCACTGTCCGATAATCCTGATCCAGCAATCACGTTCGTAAGAGAGTGCTGTTTGAGGCTAAGGAAGATTCCAGGTCCGATGGTTCGAAGCTAATATTTATTCACAACGAGGCCAGCGGCATTGCAGAGTTCGTAGATGATGAAAGAATTTGAAGAAGTTCCTGGTCCACTGATATTGCAATATCTAAAAGAGTAAAATATTTTATAAGTCTGTATCCGAATGCTAAATAAGTTACCAAATTGACGTCTAGCAAACCTGGAGGCGTTAGACCTGTCTGGGCCACCCGCCATCAAAAAAGCCTGTCTGGGCTTGGTTCGCATCCCAATCCCACGTCTCCTCCCCATAGAGACAGGAAAGAGACATCGGAGGGAGCGAGTTATAAATTACATTCAAAAACAAGCCTCCAAAAAGGATCCTGTGCGTAAAATGGTATGTCAAGTCCGATGGGTTAGGTTTTGGAAAAGTACAACAGCTCCCCCTCAATCTAGCACCCGTCTAGGCAGGTTTGGAATAGGGAGACTGAGGAGAGGTGCACGGGCCCACGCATGTTAGATTATACCACTTAGGCTGTTGATGAACTCCTCTCTGGGAGATGCCTCCTGGGCCTCGGGTCTAGGCACAATGGTGGAAAAAGTAAAATATCTGGCCCATATGGCTACAATAGGTAGGATTTAGGGCAGTGTATGGAACCAGACCCGATTTCTGGTCAAAGTTGTAGGAAACTACTAAGTTATTTGCCCATCAATCCATAGGGGTTAACTTTAGAGCAGTATTTAGTACCGGGTTAGGTTTATCTAGAGTCAGGCCAAAAGGTGTCTGGCCCACAGGGCTACAGTGGTTAGGTTTTGGGCGAGGGTTGGTCCAGGGCTTTATTTAGTACAAACTAGGTATGGGAATGCAAAGTTCCTGAATGAACTTGTTCCAAACCAGCGAACCAAACTCCAACCCAAATAGGTCTCAGCCTGATAAACCTGATCCAGCATCGCATTCCATCAAAAGGTTTTGTTTCAAATCCAAGAGAATGTTACCCTGCTTCTACTACAACAGGATTTTTGTACGTAGCTCATTTTGGATTGAGTGGTCATAACTATTGTCCCGTCAGTATTATAGTTGGGCAGGCATTGAGTTTTTTTGAAGTTATGATCCGCAGACATCTTGCCTCTTTATGGCGGAGACGCCGGAAGGAGTGCTAAATAATACACGGAAGTAATTACAAGGCCCAAAAAATGATCCTGTGCTGGACGTGGTATATCTGGTCCGATGGCTCTGGCAAGGGTTAGGTTTTGGAAAAGTACAACAGCTCCCCCAACCTAGCACCCGTCTAGGCAGGTTTGGAATAGGGAGACTGAGGAGAGGTGCACGGGCCCACGCATGTTAGATTATACCACTTAGGCTGTTGATCAACTCCTGTCTGGGAGATGCCTCCTGGGCATCGGGCCTAGGCACAATGGTGGAAAAAGTAAAATATCTTGCCCATATGGTTACAATAGGTAGGATTTAGGGCAGCGTATGGAACCAGACTCTATTTCTGGTCAAGGTCATAGGAAACAACGAAGTTATTTGCCCATCAATCCATAGGGGTTCAATTTAGGGCAGTGTTTGGTACCGGGTTAGGCCTATGTAGAGCCAGGCCAAAAGATGTCTGGCCCACAGGGCTACAGTGGTTAGGTTTTGGGCGAGGGTTGGTCCAGGGCTCGATTTAGATCCAACAAGATCTAGGAATGCGAAGTTCTTGACTGAACTAAGTATACGAACGGTAGGTTTTGGGTAAGTGTTGGTTCAGGGCTAGATTTGGATCTTTTTAGATGTTGATTTTGGTAGGCAGACTTTGCCAGGTTAGGTCTGCAAATCCACTGGATCTGGGAACGCAAAGTTTTTGGCTGAACTTGCTCCGGACCAGCGAATCAAACTGCAACTCAAAAGTCACTGCCCGATAATCCTGATCCAGCATCACGTTCCGTCAGCGAGTGCTGCTCGAAGTTTGAGGAAGGTTTGAGGTCCGATGGTTTGCATGTAAAACTATATTCTTATTGGCTTTTTTTTAGATAGAGATTAGCCTGTCTGGGCATTGGTCACTAGGTTTGGGAAGGCTAGGTTTCAGGTCCATAGTTGTACGAACGGTAGGTTTTGGGTAAGTGTTGGTTCGGGGCTAAATTTAGATCTTTTAGTGACAAGGTCCTTGTTGTTTGTTTGATCTATCGATGTTGATTTTAGTAGGCAGACTTTGCCATGTTAGATCTGAAAATCAACTGTATCTGGGAACGCAAAGTTTTTGGCTGAACTTGCTCCGGACCAGCGAATCAAACTGCAACTCGAAAGTCACTGCCCGATAATCCTGATCCAGCATCACGTTCCGTCAGCGAGTGCTGTTTGAGGCCAAGGAAGATTCCAGGTCCGATGGTTCGAAGCTAATATTTATTTACAAAGAGGCCAGCGGCATTGCAGAGTTCGTAGATGATGAAAGGATTTGAGGAAGTTCCTGGTCCACTGATATTGCAATATCTAAAAAATATTTTAGAAGTCTGTATCCAAATGCTAAATAGGTTACCAAAGTTATGTCTAGCGAACCTGGAGGCGTTAGACCTGTCTGGGCCACCTGCCATCCAAAAAGCCTGTCTGGGCTTGGTTCGCATCCCAATCCCACGTCTCCTCCCCATAGAGACAGGAAAGAGACATCGGAGGGAGCGAGTTATAAATTACATTCAAAAACAAGCCTCCAAAAAGGATCCTGTGCATAAAATGGTATGTCCAGTCCGATGGCTCTGGCAAAGGTTAGGTTTTGAAAAATTACAATAGCTCCCCCCGACCTAGCACCCGTCTAGGAAGCTTTGGAGTAGGGAGACTGAGGATGCGTGCATGGGCCTACACCTGTTAAGACTATACCAGGAAAGCCTTGATCCATTTCCTTTCCAGGAGAATAGCCTATTTGGGCGTTGGGCTGAGAATGTGGAGGACCAGGAATAGGGAGATTGAGAAAAGGATATTCCTGATGGTTTTGTTTTGTTCCCTTCTAAGAGATTAGCCTAATTAGATTAGCTTGACAGGGGATCAAGAGCTATTGCTAGGCTCGACAGGGGATCAAGGCAGCGCTCACGGGGTGCTGGCACTGGAGGAGCAGGCACAGCAAAGCGCTTTGGAGGAGCTGGCACTGGAGTGAGTCCTGGGGCTGGAGCCGACACTGGAGCCTCATGAACGCATGGTGGGCTTGCCATATTATCGTCCAGCTGGCTTGCCACATGAATGGCCGGCGGACTTGACTGAGGAACGGCCTGCATTTCTGGGCTGAGGACAGAGACGGTGCTGGGAGGAGATGGGTAACCAGAACGTTTGGATGGGTATGTGGAGGGTCCTGGCGAGGGGTGAGCTGGTGAGGCGCGGTGGTTTTCGTGAGGGACTGGATGATCATCGCTCCAAACCTTTTCTACCTCCAGATTAACTCCATTTAAATACAGGACATGATTAACCAGCTCGATCAGGGGAAAGCTATACGTGGGAAGCCCAGCCCCAGCCGAAAACAGACCCCGAGAGCAGAATTGAACCAGCTCACCTAGTTAGAGAGCTCTAGGACCTCCTCCACATACCTCTCCAAATTCCGACCACCCTGCCGCAGACAACAAAGCCTGTCTTCAGCCGTTGACATCTTGTTTTGGGTTGGTTATTCTGTCACGGTGTTGCTGTGCTAGAGAACAGGCAGGACGACAAAGATGAAGGAGACACGAACACTTTAATCAATCCACAACAGGGTAACATTCAAAACAGGGTAGGCGCACACGCACAGGGTAACATTCACATCGACATTGACAATAACCGACAAACTAGACTACAAGCGGCAGGAACTAATATAGGGCAGATAACGAGGGGCAGACAGGTGAGCACAATAAGGTGATTAACTGATAATGAGAACAGGAACAACCAAATAAGGACACCGAGGGAGAACTCACTTAGACAGTCCAAGGGGTGTGTGACACATCCCCCCCCCCCCCCCCCACTACAATGTGTGTAAATCATTAACACATGTGTAGTGGATGTGTCACACCCTGTGGACTGTCTATTGAGGAGTGTGACACATCCACTACAAATGTGTGTAAATTCATATAATTTTGGTTTAACTTCTGCGTATATGACTTCATGTGATTTCGGTGCTTGTCTCCATTAATGACAGTGGAATATTTAATGTAAATGTGTATATTGACATGAAAATAGAGTTTAAAATCATTGTTTACTTTATACATTTTATTAATTTATAAATTTTTCACGTAAGTTTGTTTTTATATATCCCATTATTTTTATTATTTATATATACCTTTTGCGTAGGAAGTGGCGTACGCCTCTTTCAGGGCAGGTTTTGTGTGTATGCAACGGTTATAAATGAGGCCCCTGTTGATTCAACCGACTGGATATTATGTTTTACATCTTCTAAAGTATTTGCTTTTGATTTAGCATTTAAGTTTCAAAATGTCAATCTATTTGCATTGATGTTTTCAAACTTGCAGAACTGTCCATGGTACTGAACCCATCATATTATTAAAGATGTCATATGATGCGATTTAAATTTTTCCTTTCTCTTTGGAGTGTTACAAGCTCTTGGTGCATAAAGAAGATCTGTAAAGTTGCAAAGACTAAAGTCTCAAATCCAAAGAGATATTCTTTATAAAAGTTAAGAGTCAACTACGCCTACCTAAAACGACTCGTTCTAACACACCCCCACATATCTACGTCACTATGTGAGAAGATTTGCATAAATGTCGCCCAAATGTTCACGCAAAGAAAGAAGGCGTAACTTTTATTCTCGCTGTAGTATTGTTGCCGCTGCCGCTGCCATGTCGTAAAGACGCGGTGTGCTTGGTTGTGAAAGCGAAACTACTTTGTTTGGTCTTCCAAAAGAGGACGATATACGCTTCATCATGCCTAGAGCTGATCCGTGCTGGTCGCTGAAGGAATACATCAACTTAGTGCTGTGGATCGCCGGATCGGCTTTCACCGTGGACGAAGCGGAGTCCAGCCCGGGGTTGTCACATGTGGTTGCCGTTCCTTCGTCGGATCCGCCGGCCGCGCCATTCTCAACCCCGCCACCTCTGCTCACTCTAGCCATGTTTTTCGTTGTGAAAGCAAAACTACTTTGTTTGGTCTTCCAAAAGAGGACACAACAAATAATCAGTGGTTAAGTTGTATTTACAAAACTGCTCCAGAACAGTTCAACCCAAAATAAGATGTGGGCAGCGCATTTTATGGAGGACTGTTTACTGATTCTGGGAGAGTAGACTACAATGTCGGCAGTTCTGACTCACAGACTGTAAGTACGTTTTCATTTAAGGGATTTGAAGATTCAAACGCGAGTTTTGGGCAGAGTAGAGTAGCACTTGTTGTTTGTCATTCTCCGATCACAAATGCAGACAGGGTTTTATGTTTACACGGCGTGGCGCGATGCAATGCAATGCGTAAAAAGACAGTATAAGTGAAGTGACATGTGGCCAAGTATGGTGACCCATACTCGGAATTAGTGCTCTGCATTTAAACCATCCAAAGTGTACACACACAGCAGTGAACAAACACAACCGTGAACACACACCAGAGCAGTGGGCAGCCATTTATGCTGCCGCGCCCAGGGAGCAGTTGGGGGTTCGATGCCTTGCCCAAGGGCACCTCAGTCGTGGTATTGAAGTGGGAGGGACCCTGCTGGTACGAGACTCGAACCCACAACCTTTGGGTTACGAGTCCGACGCTCTAACCATTAGGCCACGACTTCCCCAAGTCATTACAATCAGTAATTATGTCCCCACTGGATGCAGCAAATGCCTCATTTGTAATGAGTTTTAATGTTTTTGTCTCGTCGCTCCGGCCGGACACAGCATCAACAGTATGGTGAGGGGCGTAACATTTCCGTCACACGCTTGAGGTATTCGGCCAATCACAATGCACTGGATAGCTGGCCAATCACAGCACACCTTGCTTTTCAGACCGATGAGCTTTGTAAAAATCGACGTGTTTCAAAAAGGCGAGTATGTGGAAACATAAGGTTTTTTTTACTTTAAACCGCATAAACACATTTCATTACACAAAATAATGTTCTTTTTAGCAGCATCATATGACCCCTTTAAAGAGACTTCAAACAGGGTCTACATGACATTAAACAGGATGTCTATAACTAACTTAAATTTGGGACCATTCATGACAATTTGTATCATATATATATAACTGACATTTTATATAAATAGCAGGTTGGCTTTTTAAATTGTTCAAGTTTCATTGAACATAAGTTTAAAAAAGGATTTTAACAACACAAGGACCTTTAAATAGGCCTTCTCAAAAGACCTTCAAAACCCTTTTCAACACAAAATAATTTTTAAATGGAAACTTGGGTAAAACAATACACATTCACATTTATTTACTCATGTCAAAAGAGTATAACTTGGACAGCAGGCCATGATAATGTGAGGACTCAGCTGATTGATTTTGGCCACCAAATCATGGTAGCACATTTCTGAACCCAAACTGTATGCTTTGTTTAAACGTGAGCAAATGTGTTTGTACTAATATGAGACAATTGCTCCTCTGTCTTCCTTTAAAAAATCTGTACAAAGGATGGTGTCATAATGTTGCTGACACTACACATTGGTTGATTTATTGTTTCTTGCAATTTTCAAAGTACATCCAACTGCAAATACACAAAAATAAAAGATTCAAACTGGGCAATGTTGCAAAGTGTCCTTTTAGTGTTTAATAAGGAAAACATTAATTTTACTTAAACATAGCATTGGAAATTTGCTGGGAAAATTAAAAAAATGTAGCTAAACATTTTTCACATTGTCCCGGAAGAATTGGTATGTTTATTCCAGACTTATTGAACCATGTAATGTGTGAATGAAGAAAACAATGCAACAGTTTGGGAGATACAATTTCCCATATAAAGCAAATAATTGTCCACTAATGAGTTGTAGTGTATTCTTCAGGTTGAAATAAACATATTCCACCATGTTCTGTAACAGTCCACAGAGCATTTTAAAAACTGTTGAACTGAATAATTTGTCATTTAGGAAATGAATGCAACAGTTTGAGAGTACTTGTTGACCATTTGATGCAAATGATGGCAATACAAAGAGTTGTAGTACCTTTATTAGGGTCAAATTAACATTTTCCAACATGTTCTGAGTCCATTGAGCCTTTTGAAAGCTATTGAACTGGATGATAGAAGAATCAAATGCAACACACTGGCAGTGTCAATTGACCACATAGAGCAAATAATAGTACATTGAAAAGATGTAGTGTGTTATTTAATGTAAAATGAATATTATACAATGTGTACTGGGTAAGTCAGTGTCTTCCTTCCAAAGATATTGAACTGGAAGGTGTCTCAATGAAGAAACCCGAAGAAAACAATGATGGTAGAAATTGAACATGTACAGCAAATAATAGCACATTAAAGACTTGTAGTATGTTCTTTAGGGTCAAATAAATATTTAGCAACTTGTTTTGGAGCGGTGTGGCCCTCTTTTCAAAAGTTATTGAACTGGATGCTGTGCCATCGAAGAACCCCATA